>JAAKFY010000004.1:2871924-2894424 GCA_011823955.1 Dissostichus mawsoni | reverse complement strand
CCTCCTGGTCTCTTCATCTCCTCCTCTTCCTCCTGCTCTGACCCTCCTGGTCTCTTCATCTCCTCCTCTTCCTCCTGCTCTGACCCTCCTGATCTCTTCATCTCCTCCTCTTCCTCCTGCTCTGACCCTCCTGGTCTCTTCATCTCCTCCTCTTCCTCCTGCTCTGACCCTCCTGGTCTCTTCATCTCCTCCTCTTCCTCCTGCTCTGACCCTCCTGGTCTCTTCATCTCCTCCTCTTCCTCCTGCTCTGACCCTCCTGGTCTCTTCATCTCCTCCTCTTCCTCCTGCTCTGACCCTCCTGGTCTCTTCATCTCCTCCTCTTCCTCCTGCTCTGACCCTCCTGGTCTCTTCATCTCCTCCTCTTCCTCCTGCTCTGACCCTCCTGGTCTCTTCATCTCCTCCTCTTCCTCCTGCTCTGACCCTCCTGATCTCTTCATCTCCTCCTCTTCCTCCTGCTCTGACCCTCCTGGTCTCTTCATCTCCTCCTCTTCCTCCTGCTCTGACCCTCCTGGTCTCTTCATCTCCTCCTCTTCCTCCTGCTCCGACCCTCCTGGTCTCTTCATCTCCTCCTCTTCCTCCTGCTCCGACCCTCCTGGTCTCTTCATCTCCTCCTCTTCCTCCTGCTCCGACCCTCCTGGTCTCTTCATCTCCTCCTCTTCCTCCTGCTCTGACCCTCCTGATCTCTTCATCTCCTCCTCTTCCTCCTGCTCTGACCCTCCTGGTCTCTTCATCTCCTCCTCTTCCTCCTGCTCTGACCCTCCTGGTCTCTTCATCTCCTCCTCTTCCTCCTGCTCTGACCCTCCTGGTCTCTTCATCTCCTCCTCTTCCTCCTGCTCTGACCCTCCTGGTCTCTTCATCTCCTCCTCTTCCTCCTGCTCTGACCCTCCTGGTCTCTTCATCTCCTCCTCTTCCTCCTGCTCTGACCCTCCTGGTCTCTTCATCTCCTCCTCCTTCCTCCTGCTCTGACCCTCCTGATCTCTTCATCTCCTCCTCTTCCTCCTGCTCTGACCCTCCTGGTCTCTTCATCTCCTCCTCTTCCTCCTGCTCTGACCCTCCTGGTCTCTTCATCTCCTCCTCTTCCTCCTGCTCTGACCCTCCTGGTCTCTTCATCTCCTCCTCTTCCTCCTGCTCTGACCCTCCTGGTCTCTTCATCTCCTCCTCTTCCTCCTGCTCTGACCCTCCTGATCTCTTCATCTCCTCCTCTTCCTCCTGCTCTGACCCTCCTGGTCTCTTCATCTCCTCCTCTTCCTCCTGCTCTGACCCTCCTGATCTCTTCTCAGATATGTCTTTGTGTTCTTGTTGACTCACTCCAGCTATTCTGGCCTGCAAGAGTCTACGTGTGAAAAGCTCTGGTACGAATGCGTGTCTAACTTCACACGTCAGGGCCATGTAGCTGATAAGTAGCCTATCATAAAGATAACATCAGAAAGTATTGATCAAGCGCACAGGCAGCTGAGTTCAGACCCAGTTTGAGGGTAAAGGATGTGTCCTGGTTTCATTGATCTCATGGCTGTGATGTGTAATTTACGTGGATTCAACAGTACCGCATAGTTTAGCAAATAAAGTGATCGATCTCCCAGCTAGCGCTGTCTGCGTAGTGTTCTGTACGTGACGCCCCCCTCCAGGGGCTGATCCCCCTCCAGGTGCTGATCCCCTCCAGGTGCTGATCCCCTCCGGGCAGCTGGGGGGGCAAGGCTCTACAGTGGGGGGGCAGCTGGGGGGCAAGGCTCTACAGGGGGGGCAGCTGGGGGGGCAAGGCTCTACAGTGGGGGTGCAGCTGGGGGGGCAAGGCTCTACAGTGGGGGGGCAGCTGGGGGGAAAGGCTCTACAGTGGGGGGGCAGCTGGGGGGGCAAGGCTCTACAGTGGGGGGGCAGCTGGGGGGGCAAGGCTCTACAGTGGGGGGGAAGCTGGGGGGCAAGGCTCTGTAGTGGGGGGGAAGCTGGGGTACTCTGATGTGTACTCTGTGTATTTCCTCATCATGTGTACTCTGATGTGTACTGTGATGTGTATTCTCTGTGTACTCTGTGTACACTCTGTGTACTCTCTGTGTACTCTCTGTGTACTCTCTGTGTACTCTCTGTGTATTCTGTGTACTCTCTGTGTACTCTCTGTGTACTCTGTGTACTCTCTGTGTACTCTCTGTGTACTCTCTGTGTACTCTCTGTGTACTCTGTGTACTCTCTGTGTACTCTCTGTGTACTCTCTGTGTACTCTCTGTGTACTCTCTGTGTACTCTGTGTACTCTGTGTACTCTCTGTGTACTCTCTGTGTACTCTCTGTACTCTCTGTGTACTCTCTGTGTACTCTGTGTACTCTCTGTGTACTCTGTGTACTCTCTGTGTACTCTCTGTGTACTCTGTGTACTCTCTGTGTACTCTCTGTGTACTCTCTGTGTACTCTCTGTGTACTCTCTGTACTCTCTGTGTACTCTCTGGTACTCTGCAGTGTCTCTTTAATATTTGAACGTTCTGACTTCAGCAGGATTTTCTGCGTTTGCATCTAGAAGCTGATTCTCTCACTCAGGTGTCAATCATCGGGGGGGCGGGGTCTGAGGGGTCAAAGGTGAACAGCAGTGTTTCCTCCAATCAGCAGCAGAGACTGAGGGAGGTTCGCTTCACACAATAAATGATACAATATTACTTGTATTTTTTAATTGAAAAGCCGTTCATTTTCAAGATTAAAAGTTGTTTAAATAACGAGATAAAAATGAGAATTCAAGATTCAAACGAGTGCACTTTGGAGAGGGTTTGTGTGTGTGTGTGTGTGTGTGTGTGTGTGTGTGTGTGTGTGTGTGGTGTGTGTGTGTGTGTGTGTGTGTGTGTGTGTGTGTGAAAGAGCTCAGAGGAGCCTCTCTTTGTGGGAGCTTTTATTGTGAAGGGACAATCTACATACAAAAGGAAGACGCACAATAAAAAGTCCTTCAGTATGCAACACACACACACACACACACACACACACACACACACACACACAACACCACACACACACACACACACACACACCACACACACACACACACCACACACACACACAACACACACACACACACACACACACACACACACACACACACACACACACACACACACACACACACACACACACACACACACGGATTAATTAGCCTCCAATTAGCAGTGGCTGTTTATTTTCACACGGAAACTCAGCGTGAGAGCTGGAGGGTGAATAAGGTTTCTGTGTTTGTGTGTGTGTGTGTGTGTGTGTGTGTGTGTGTGTGTGGTGTGTGTGTGTGTGTGTGTGTGTGAATAGAGAAGTGAGAGCTCTGTGGTTGTTCCTACCCAGCATGCACTGGGCCTGCTGCAGACTCTCAGTCTACCTCTCTGTTCACTCTGAACATCAACAAGCTGTTCCCATAAACAAATAAATAAGTAAATAAGTAAGCAAATGCAAGCAGCAGCTCTACGACAGCGAGCCACTGCTTCCCCTCAGGACTTATGATCTCCACTGTCAGTGATTTACAGGGAGAGGTAGGAGAGAGTGTAAAGGCAGGCTGTCTTCAGATAGCACGTTCTGTACATGAACTCCTTGATGATAGAAATATGAATACAAACCGTGTTTTCTTTATGTTCTGAGTGCTTAAAGCTGATAGGTCGATGGTGCTACCTGTGATAAAGGTAAGTGGACCGATATGGTTTATTGACAGCGGTTACAGATCAGCTGAGTACTAGGGATGTAACGATATACCGAATATCGCGGTATCGCGATAAATAAACGTCTCAATACCGTCGTGAGTCTGACCAAATCTAC
Source organism: Dissostichus mawsoni (assembly GCA_011823955.1). Taxonomy (NCBI): domain Eukaryota; kingdom Metazoa; phylum Chordata; class Actinopteri; order Perciformes; family Nototheniidae; genus Dissostichus; species Dissostichus mawsoni. The sequence continues at coordinate 2,890,655 of JAAKFY010000004.1, read as the reverse complement.
CGCGATATTACATTATTTAAAATTTATTTTTTAAACCTTTATTGAACCAGGTGGTCCCATTGAGATCATCGATCTCTTTTTCAAGTGAGACCTGTCCAACATGGCAGCAAGTAGGTTACAACATGAACATAAAACAACAGATAACACAAAAGGACATGTATTTACAGGGCCATTTACATACCTAGAGACGTTGACAAGTACCAACAGTATATTTATATCTCGCCCTGTCAATAAGCCTCACCTTCTTGGCAAAAACTGTATTGTTTTTGAAGTGGTGGAGAGACAATGCACAGTTTGACCCACTGCTGTCACCCATGGCCAAAGCATATCTCTCTGTCCCACTGAGGTCGCGTTAGACTTTATCGCTGTCCGTCATTTTGACAGACAGGATCGTAAAATATCCGTCATAATCCATTATTACCCGTCGGGTCTGAACACCAGAGCCTCGCTGCGGGGAAACTTTGGCGCTGTTCCGAGTTTGTTCTAATCTGTCCAAATGACAGACTGCTTTCAGATTTTTCCGTCATTGTTAAAAAAAATATTCGGTTAACGCGACCACTGCTGTCCCAGCAACATCAGTACCAGCAACATCAGTACCAGCAACATCAGTCCCAGCAACATCAGTACCAGCAACATCAGTCCCAGCAACATCAGTACCAGCAACATCAGTCCCAGCAACATCAGTCCCAGCAACATCAGTCCCAGCAACATCAGTCCCAGCAACATCAGTCCCAGCAACATCAGTCCCAGCAACATCAGTACCAGCAACATCAGTCCCAGCAACATCAGTCCCAGCAACATCAGTCCCAGCAACATCAGTCCCAGCAACATCAGTACCAGCAACATTAGTCCCAGCAACATCAGTACCAGCAACATCAGTACCAGCAACATCAGTCCCAGCAACATCAGTCCCAGCAACATCAGTACCAAGCGAGAGAGTTGTTTCCACAGCAGGGGATATTGTAAACGCCCAAACATCCCAGCTTCTACCTGGAAATGTGGACATGCTCATATTCCTAAAACCTGTCTGATGACGCTGAGTGAGTGACTTAGTGAGTTTGAGTTGAGTTACTTGAAAAACTAAAGTGAAACTTGATTTATTTTATTGCGGGGTCTGATTATTAAATGTGTTTATTTGTGAGATGCAGTGGCACAAAGAAAATGCCTACTTTGTTTGGTACTAGTAGGTAAGAAAACACTGGTTTTCTTGTTCCAGTCTGTTACTGTCACTTTGTTTTTGACACTTTAAAATACTGCTATCCTACTCAAATGCTGTGCAAATCAGATTTATTATTTAATAAAGAACATTTTTCCAAGTAAAACATTTTTAAATTTCAAAATAAATTTCCCCAAAATAAATTAACATTTTTTTTTCTTTATTATTCAATATCGCGATAAATACCGTACCGTGGACTTGTTATCGCGATATTATCGTACCTTGAGTTTTTGGTATCGTTACATCCCTACTGTGTACAAATATCAGGGGTTTTCTAGAGAGAGATAGCACGAGGGCGCTAACGTCACTTTACAGCCCCGCACTCTCAGGTGGAAACACTGCACAGAGCGAAGCTGACATTAATAACGTCTTCATGTCTTCGAGTCATATACTGCACCTCAAACAACAAATACATCCAGAGTTCTGTTTCATTTTACGTTTATATGTTTGTTTGTTTGTTTGTTTGTTTCTACTCCTTTTCATTTTCACATGTCCAGAGCCTTGTTGACGTGCTGCTGAGAGGAAAACATTTCCCAGATTGGGATCATAAAGTAAACCCTGTGTTTATCTTAAAGGGGACCTATCATGCAAAATGCACTTTTTGATTACTTTCATACATCACCATGTGTCCCCGTGTGTCCCCGGTGTGTCCCCGGTGTGTCCCCGGTGTGTCAGGGAACTCACGCAGTGTCAGAAATAAAACCCTCTCTCTTTTCCTCCGTACCCAAATCTCTAAAAACGGGGGAACAACGGAGCTGATCCAGATTTGCGTCCGATATGACGTAATATCTGAAATGTGGACCCACGGCCCTATCAGACACGTTGCTATCAGAAACAATGCCCGACCGTTTTGGACGTAATATGGTCGGTGTTTACATTAGCATCGCTAACACTCAGAGCTAACCTGTGCTGGAGAGCATGTGTGTGAAGAAGCAGAAAATCAAAAGGAACTCACCTTGTGGTATAACCGGCAAGAGAGAAAGCCTTTGAGCTCCATACTGTTTCAGAGAGAATCCTTGATAATCCATGATATGGCGTTTCATCACGGCAGTATTTAGTTTAGACAGTAGCTGCCGGGTCCCGCATGAGCTCAGACCCCTCCTTTTTAAAGCTTTATACCCAGAATCAGCACTTTGGAAACAGAAGTGAAATAGAGGGATATGAGGCATGGCTAGAATGGGTGATCTGTTTGGTATTTGGAGCAAAACACTTCATAGACATGTTTTTTATATATTTGTATATATCTGAGACCTATTGCCTACAAATAGCATGAGAGGTGACCTTTAATATTATTTATTATAAGCTTGAGCATGCAGACACAATATGCCCCTGACTCATTATGTTTGAACAAAGGCGTACGCTACGCACGCACACACACACACACACACACACACACACACACACACACACACACACACACACACACACACACACACACACACACACACACACACACACACACCACACACACACACACACACACACACACACACACACACACACACACACACACACACACACACACACACACACACACACACACACACACACACACACACACACACACACACACACACACACACACACACACCCCTATTGTCTGGCTGTGAATATAACGTCTGTACAACATGCGACATTCTCGTGCAAAATGCAATCAGCATAAGTTAACCTTCAGACTCTGAATGACTGACTGACTGACTGACTGACTCAATGAATGAATGAATGACTGACTGACTGACTGACTCAATGAATGAATGAATGAATGACTGACTGACTGACTGACTGACTGACTGACTGACTGACTGACTGACTGACTGACTGACTCAATGAATGAATGACTGACTGACTCAATGAATGAATGAATGACTGACTGACTGACTGACTGACTCAATGACTGACTGACTGACTGACTGACTGACTGACTGACTCAATGAATGAATGACTGACTGACTCAATGAATGAATGACTGACTGACTGACTCAATGAATGAATGAATGACTGACTGACTGACTGACTGACTGACTCAATGAATGAATGAATGACTGACTGACTGACTGACTGACTCAATGACTGACTGACTGACTGACTGACTGACTCAATGACTGACTGACTAACTGACTGACTCAATGAATGAATGAATGACTGACTGACTGACTGACTCAATGAATGAATGAATGACTGACTGACTGACTGACTCAATGACTGACTGACTGACTGACTGACTGACTGACTGACTGACTGACTGACTCAATGACTGACTGACTGACTGACTGACTGACTCAATGAATGAATGACTGACTCAATTAATGAATGACTGAATGACTGAATGAATGACTGACTGAATGACTGAATGAATGACTGACTGAATGACTGAATGAATGAATGAATGACTGAATGACTGAATGAATGACTGACTGAATGACTGAATGAATGACTGAATGACTGAATGAATGACTGACTGAATGACTGAATGAATGACTGACTGAATGAATGACTGAATGAATGAATGAATGACTGACTGAATGACTGAATGACTGAATGAATGACTGAATGACTGAATGAATGACTGAATGACTGAATGACTGAATGAATGACTGACTGAAGACTGAATGAATGACTGAATGAATGAATGAATGACTGACTGAATGACTGAATGACTGAATGACTGAATGAATGACTGACTGAATGACTGAATGAATGACTGAATGAATGAATGACTGAATGAATGACTGAATGACTGAATGAATGAATGCCTCTAACAACACCTGTCACACAGCTCTAATATTCATGATGGAAAACCACAGCATTAATAATACTGGATGATTCTGATATGTCCAACTAAAATGCACTTAACAAATAATGACAAATGGATGCTAACAACTCCCAATCTCTTCAAATGATGATGTGTTGAGTGTCGAAATGCTCTTTATATACAAATACATTTATTTATAAGAATACAATCAGAATATATCTGGATAATGTTTGCTTTGTTTTGAGAAGATAGATATATATTTCTAGAGAAAAATGTGAATATTTCTGGAAAAATGTGAGATATATATTTTTAATTTTAAGTTCTGAAAATGTCCGACACAGATAGTTTACTATAAATCTATATTTATAGTATTAATATTTTTGGATTAAGTTTGCTATATTTGTAGAAATATACAGTTTGCTAGAAAACTACAAATGTTGCAAAAATACGGAAATTGTTCGCGTAAAAAACTCCAAATGAACTCTTTTTTTGACTGTAGTTTTATGGATATGGATAAATTCATCACGTCAAAAAGCATCACGTCAAAAAGCATCACGTCAAAAAGCATCATTCATCACGTCAAAAAGCATCATTAGTCACGTCAAAAAGCATCACGTCAAAAAGCATCATTAGTCACGTCAAAAAGCATCACGTCAAAAAGCATCATTAGTCACGTCAAAAAGCATCACGTCAAAAAGCATCACGTCAAAAAGCATCACGTCAAAAAGCATCATTCATCACGTCAAAAAGCATCATCTTTCACCCCGAACAGCACAAAAACATCCCTTCAAACACTGGATATATTCAAGGTCGCCACCAAACACTACGAGATCATATCAAACAGGAAGAAGAGTCTGAAGAGAGTGAACGCCACAAAGTGAGAAACATGGAGATCCGCTCATCAAAACACACTCAACACACAACAGGGGGTCCAAAATACATTTTGAATCGGCCTCAGCAAATTAAAAAAGTATAATAGAATACGGCCCACAAATGAAACTTGAGCTTTTCTTATATTGTACTTCTTAAATATAAACGTACAAATATATTACACAGTACTATTCATGTGGACGTCAAAACAGTTGGGTTCAAATGGAATGAATACCTTTTGTGATATTTAGGTGGAATCCAACGAGTGTTACAGTGTGGCTCCTGAGAAAGGTCAAATCTGCCAAAATATACTTCTCCTCTGACAGAACTATATTGTATTCTGACTTTTCTACAGCCGACTCACAGGTGTATCATTGCTTTTGAAGATCAGTGAAGATATAGTCCTTTGTTCTGGGCATGTATAATGAGCCCACTTTTAAAATAAATTCAGTCAATTAAAGTTGGAAACATTTTCTAAAAAGTCTAAGTTGATAAGAAAAGCCCATAACTTATTTCCATAACAAGCTTGAAATAGACGCTTCCTATGTCCTCTTATTATCATCCCTCTGGAGCTTCTGTTTTAAGGGAAGAGCTGCTCACAGAATAAAGGGAACCTCACAGAGAGCTGGGATGCAGGCTGTTTGTTTCTTAAAGCATATTCAAGTATAAAGCCTAATTTACCGACATTTTGCTGACTGAACTTACGAGGCGATAAACTCTATGAGCGGTCCAGACCTTCGTACATCTTTCTGTATGTGGCCCTCGTGAGAAAAGTTTGATGTACAATTTTGTTTAAAGAAAATAAATAACCTGCTCCTTAGTGTTTTTAACGGTAACATTGAGCTGCTCTTTTCTGCTGAATGTACATTTCCCTCTGTGGGTTAATGAAGGTGATCTGATTAACCCTTATCTGCTACTTGAGTTCTATTATTATTAAGAACGTGTGCCTACTTTGATTAGTTTGTTAATATGTCAGTCTGTTCTCTCCTCTTGTTCTGCACTCTACACACAGAGTGCTCTGACCTTTAGACTGGACTCCTGACAGAACCTCTCCTCTTGTTCTGCACTCTACACACAGACTGCTCTGACCTTCAGACCCTGACAGAACCTCTCCTCTTGTTCTGCACTCTACACACAGACTGCTCTGACCTTCAGACCCTGACAGAACCTTCCTCTTGTTCTGCACTCTACACACAGACTGCTCTGACCTTAGACCCTGACAGAACCTCTCCTCTTGTTCTGCACTCACACAGACTGCTCTGACCTCCAGACCCTGACAGAACCTCTCCTCTTGTTCTGCACTCTACACACAGACTGCTCTGACCTCCAGACCCTGACAGAACCTCTCCTCTTGTTCTGCACTCTACACACAGACTGCTCTGACCTTTAGACCCTGACAGAACCTCTCCTCTTGTTCTGCACTCTACACACAGACTGCTCTGACCTTCAGACCCTGACAGAACCTCTCCTCTTGTTCTGCACTCTACACACAGACTGCATTGACCTCCAGACCCTGACAGAACCTCTCCTCTTGTTCTGCACTCTACACACAGACTGCTTGACCTCAGACCCTGACAGAACCTCTCCTCTTGTTCTGCACTCTACACACAGACTGCACTGACCTCAGACCCTGACAGAACCTCTCCTCTTGTTCTGCACTTACACACAGACTGCTCTGACCTTCAGACCCTGACAGAACCTCTCCTCTTGTTCTGCAATCTACACACAGACTGCTCTGACCTTCAGACCCTGACAGAACCTCTCCTCTTGTTCTGCATCTACACACAGACTGCTCTGACCTCAGACCCTGACAGAACCTCTCCTCTTGTTCTGCACTCTACACACAGACTGCTCTGACCTCAGACCCTGACAGAACCTCTCCTCTTGTTCTGCACTCTACACACAGACTGCTCTGACCTTCAGACCCTGACAGAACCTCTCCTCTTGTTCTGTACTCTACACACAGACTGCTCTGACCTTCAGACCCTGACAGAACCTCTCCTCTTGTTCTGCACTCTACACACAGACAGCACTGACCTCCAGACCCTGACAGAACCTCTCCTCTTGTTCTGCACTCTACACACAGACTGCTCTGACCTCCAGACCCTGACAGAACCTCTCCTCTTGTTCTGCACTCTACACACAGACTGCTCTGACCTCTAGACCCTGACAGAACCTCTCCTCTTGTTCTGTACTCTACACACAGACTGCTCTGACCTTCAGACCCTGACAGAACCTCTCCTCTTGTTCTGCACTCTACACACAGACTGCTCTGACCTTCAGACCCTGACAGAACCTCTCCTCTTGTTCTGCACTCTACACACAGACTGCTCTGACCTTCAGACCCTGACAGAACCTCTCCTCTTGTTCTGCACTCTACACACAGACTGCTCTGACCTTTAGACCCTGACAGAACCTCTCCTCTTGTTCTGCACTCTACACACAGACTGCTCTGACCTTTCAGACCCTGACAGAACCTCTCCTCTTGTTCTGTACTCTACACACAGACTGCTCTGACCTTCAGACCCTGACAGAACCTCTCCTCTTGTTCTGCACTCTACACACAGACTGCTCTGACCTTCAGACCCTGACAGAACCTCTCCTCTTGTTCTGTACTCTACACACAGACTGCTCTGACCTCCAGACCCTGACAGAACCTCTCCTCTTGTTCTGCACTCTACACACAGACTGCTCTGACCTCCAGACCCTGACAGAACCTCTCCTCTTGTTCTGCACTCTACACACAGACTGCTCTGACCTTCAGACCCTGACAGAACCTCTCCTCTTGTTCTGCACTCTACACACAGACTGCTCTGACCTCTAGACCCTGACAGAACCTCTCCTCTTGTTCTGCACTCTACACACAGACTGCTCTGACCTCCAGACCCTGACAGAACCTCTCCTCTTGTTCTGCACTCTACACACAGACTGCTCTCACCTCCAGACCCTGACAGAACCTCTCCTCTTGTTCTGCACTCTACACACAGACTGCTCTCACCTCCAGACCCTGACAGAACCTCTCCTCTTGTTCTGTACTCTACACACAGACTGCTCTGACCTCCAGACCCTGACACAACCTCTCCTCTTGTTCTGCACTCTACACACAGACTGCACTGACCTCCAGACCCTGACAGAACCTCTCCTCTTGTTCTGCACTCTACACACAGACTGCTCTGACCTCCAGACCCTGACAGAACCTCTCCTCTTGTTCTGCACTCTACACACAGACTGCTCTGACCTCCAGACCCGACAGAACCTCTCCTCTTGTTCTGCACTCTACACACAGACTGCTCTGACCTTCAGACCCTGACAGAACCTCTCCTCTTGTTCTGCACTCTACACACAGACTGCACTGACTTCCAGACCCTGACAGAACCTCTCCTCTTGTTCTGCACTCTACACACAGACTGCTCTGACCTTCAGACCCTGACAGAACCTCTCCTCTTGTTCTGCACTCTACACACAGACTGCTCTGACCTCTAGACCCTGACAGAACCTCTCCTCTTGTTCTGCACTCTACACACAGACTGCTCTGACCTCCAGACCCTGACAGAACCTCTCCTCTTGTTCTGCACTCTACACACAGACTGCTCTCACCTCCAGACCCTGACAGAACCTCTCCTCTTGTTCTGCACTCTACACACAGACTGCTCTCACCTCCAGACCCTGACAGAACCTCTCCTCTTGTTCTGTACTCTACACACAGACTGCTCTGACCTCCAGACCCTGACAGAACCTCTCCTCTTGTTCTGCACTCTACACACAGACTGCTCTCACCTCCAGACCCTGACAGAACCTCTCCTCTTGTTCTGCAATCTACACACAGACTGCACTGACCTCCAGACCCTGACAGAACCTCTCCTCTTGTTCTGCACTCTACACACAGACTGCTCTGACCTCCAGACCCTGACAGAACCTCTCCTCTTGTTCTGCACTCTACACACAGACTGCTCTGACCTCCAGACCCTGACAGAACCTCTCCTCTTGTTCTGCACTCTACACACAGACTGCACTGACTTCCAGACCCTGACAGAACCTCTCCTCTTGTTCTGCACTCTACACACAGACTGCACTGACTTCCAGACCCTGACAGAACCTCTCCTCTTGTTCTGCACTCTACACACAGACTGCACTGACTTCCAGACCCTGATAGAACCTCTCCTCTTGTTCTGTACTCTACACACAGACTGCTCTGACCTTCAGACCCTGACAGAACCTCTCCTCTTCAGACTGCTTTAATGTGTGATTGTTGTTTTATTGCTCAATGTGACTTTTACCATATTTAATTGTTGTCCTTTTTTACTAACGAGGTTCTCTTTCCGGAGGTTCTCTTTCCGGAGGTTCTCCTTCATCTGAAAAGTCACTGAAGCTTAAAAAACATTACATTAAATAATCATGTAGTGAAAGTATAAAGCAGCATCTTGCATCTTCTTCTGAGTCTGAATTTCTTCTGAATTCTCACTTTCTTTTTGGAGTTTTGAGTTTCTTTTTTTTTTTAGGGAATTTTTCAGTATTCAGATTTTTTCTTAGAATTTCGACTTTTATGGTTTTTAGAATAATTTAGACGTTTTTTTTTTCCTTCTGTCTTTTTTCCTCCCTCTGAAAGCGACTTTGAGAACCTGTAAAGCGCTGAGAAATACATTTATTATTATTATTATTAGCCTTTTACTAGATCTTTAGAACCTCCACTTGTTCCACGTAAACAGCCGCTTTTATTTTGTGTTTTTATCTGTTTTTGTTGTTTTATCTGTTGTTGTTGTTTTATCTGTTGTTGTTGTTATCTGTTGTTGTTGTTCCATCTCTCTCGTAGCACTCTGAGTGTTTCCTCTAAGGAGAAGTGCGCTTATTAATCAAAGAGATTATTATTCCTCTGCTGCTGTTGGGATAAAGTAGAACCCTAAAGAGGTTCTGGTGGATCGAGGTTCTCTTTCCTACCGGACTCTCGGGATCGGTGGGTTCTGCTGATCCTGGACAGGAAGCTGCTGACGGTTCTCCTCTGCGACTTCCTGTCTGCACCAGGCTCAGATACGGACCTCAGGAAGGTTCTGCGTCTGCCCTGGTCCTGGTCCTGGTTCTGGTCCTGGTTCTCGTGGTGGGGGAAGAACCTCGGGAGGGCTGGTTCCAGATGAGCAGATGTTCTCCACTGGTACCGGTCCAACGGCTGCTGTGGAACCGGAGGGGGGGCGGACCTATGCCCGTTCTCCTGTAGAGGTTCCAGCGGTACGAGGCCGACTGGTGAGGAACCTCAGGGGACTCGGGTTCCCTCTCATGGTCAGGCACACTAACACAGGTTTCCTCTAACAGAACGTCTCTAACAGAACGGTTCCTCTAACAGAACGGTTCCTTTAACAGAAAGTCTCTAACAGAATGTCTCTAACAGAACGGTTCCTCTAACAGAATGTCTCTAACAGAATGTCTCTCACAGAACGGTTCCTCTAACAGAATGTCTCTAACAGAACGGTTCCTCTAACAGAAAGTCTCTAACAGAATGTCTCTAACAGAACGGTTCCTCCAACAGAAAGTCTCTAACAGAATGTCTCTAACAGAACGGTTCCTCCAACAGAATGTCTCTAACAGAATGTCTCTAACAGAACGTCTCTCACAGAACGGTTCCTCTAACAGAAAGTCTCTAACAGAATGTCTCTAACAGAACGGTTCTCTAACAGAATGTCTCTACAGAACGTCTCTAACAGAACGGTTCCACTAACAGAAAGTCTCTAACAGAATGTCTCTAACAGAACGGTTCCTCTAACAGAACGGTTCCTCTAACAGAACGGTTCCACTAACAGAAAGTCTCTAACAGAATGTCTCTAACAGAACGTCTCTAACAGAACGGTTCCTCTAACAGAACGGTTCCTCCAACAGAATGTCTCTAACAGAATGTCTCTAACAGAACGTCTCTAACAGAACGGTTCCTCTAAAAGAACGGTTCCTCTAACAGAAAGTCTCTAACAGAATGTCTCTAACAGAATGTCTCCAACAGAACGTCTCTAACAGAATGTCTCTAACAGAATGTCTCTAACAGAACGGTTTCTCCAACAGAAAGTCTCTAACAGAATGTCTCTAACAGAATGTCTCTAACAGAACGTCTCTCACAGAACGGTTCCTCTAACAGAAAGTCTCTAACAGAATATCTCTAACAGAACGGTTCCTCTAACAGAAAGTCTCTAACAGAATGTCTCTAACAGAATGTCTCTAACAGAACGTCTCTAACAGAACGGTTCCTCTAACAGAACGGTTCCTCTAACAGAATGTCTCTAACAGAATGTCTCTAACAGAACGGTTTCTCCAACAGAACGTCTCTGCTCACGTTCTTCGGGTCGGTTCTGTCTTCTTTTCGACGTTGAGCTTCAGTTCTTCTCGACGTTGAGCTGGCGACTCATCTCCCTGACAGGAAGTGCAGCGAGACCCAGCAGCCAATCAGCTGCCAGCTGGCGGGGAGCTGCACACTGTGGTTTCCCCTGAACACTGAAACTGAAACTGAAGCAGCTGGAACACGACGCAGAACTCAGGCGCTGTTTGTTGAGTTCATGAAGAACTTCAACAAACTAAATCACAAGGCTTTGTGTGTAAAGATATAGAGGCGCTCAGATCGCTCTCTCCTCTGACAGAACGCAGAGAACAGCTGTTCACCTTCATCTGAAGTCACTGAACATTCAAAAACATTACATAACAAGTGTAGTGAAAGTATAAAGTAGCATTGGATCTTTTTCTCACAATTTTGAATTCTTTTTCTTTTTCTTCGGAATTCTCACTTTTAGTTTTCTGACTTTTTTAGAGTTTTGAGTTTCTTTTAGAATTTAGGGGATTTTTCAGTATTCAGATTTCTTTCTTAGAATTTCGACTTTTATATTTTTTATAATAATTTTGAGTGTTTTTTTAAATTGATTTTTGTTTCCTTCAGAAATTTGACCTTTTTTTGACAATTCTGACTTTAAAACAATAAAGTGCAATAGTGTGAATAATCAGTTGCCTTTAAACATAAGCAGAGCACCTCAAAGTGTCACTCAGACAGTCCCATGACTTTCTACAGTGCTCTGAAAAGATGCTTTGATCCTTCACTTTTACACAATCATCCCACTAAGTTAGTCTCCTTCAGAAAGTCAAAGCGTTAAACAAAGAGCGACCTCACAGCCTCTCCCTCGGACCCCGCAGGTTAGATCTTTCTCTATAAATATTCATTAGCATTAAAGAGAGAGAGGCTTTGAGCAGGAAGACGAGCGTCATCTCCACTTACAAAACTCCTCTTCATCGAGAGGAAGAAGGACGTGGTGATGATGATGATGCAGAGATCCTGCAGATTCATGTGGAAATCAGGAGGTGTGACTTTACTCTCAGCTGTCAGTCATCCACAGAGAGATAGAACAACTAACTGACATAAACATGAAATGTTTTGTATGATTGTGGAAAGAAAGAGTTGCATCAGTAGAACCATAAAGCATGAGGTCCATAGAACCCACTGACTGCTCTGCTGACAGAGAACCCATGGTTTCATCCTTTTCAATAATTCATGGAGAACCACATCACACGCTGCCTGCACTCAGCGGAGAGGATTTAAAAGCCTCCACCAATCAGACTCTCTCTCACACAGCGGAGAGGATTTAAAAAGCCTCCACCAATCAGACTCTCTCTCTCAGCTGAGAGGATTTAAAAAGCCTCCACCAATCAGACTCTCTCTCACAGCGGAGAGGATTTAAAAGCCTCCACCAATCAGACTCTCTCTCACACAGCGGAGAGGATTTAAAAGCCTCCACCAATCAGACTCTCTCTCTCAGCTGAGAGGATTTAAAAAGCCTCCACCAATCAGACTCTCTCTCACAGCGGAGAGGATTTAAAAAGCCTCCACCAATCAGACTCTCTCTCACTCAGCGGAGAGGATTTAAAAGCCTCCACCAATCAGACTCTCTCTCTCAGCGGAGAGGATTTAAAAGCCTCCACCAATCAGACTCTCTCTCTCTCAGCGGAGAGGATTTAAAAGCCTCCACCAATCAGACTCTCTCTCTCTCAGCGGAGAGGATTTAAAAGCCTCCACCAATCAGACTCTCTCTCACTCAGCGGAGAGGATTTAAAAGCCTCCACCAATCAGACTCTCTCTCTCAGCTGAGAGGATTTAAAAGCCTCCACCAATCAGACTCTCTCTCACACAGCGGAGAGGATTTTAAAGCCTCCACCAATCAGACTCTCTCTCTCAGCGGAGAGGATTTAAAAGCCTCCACCAATCAGACTCTCTCTCACAGCGGAGAGGATTTAAAAGCCTCCACCAATCAGACTCTCTCTCTCAGCGGAGAGGATTTAAAAGCCTCCACCAATCAGACTCTCTCTCTCTCAGCTGAGAGGATTTAAAAGCCTCCACCAATCAGACTCTCTCACTCAGCTGAGAGGATTTTAAAGCCTCCACCAATCAGACTCTCTCTCTCAGCTGAGAGGATTTTAAAGCCTCCACCAATCAGACTCTCTCTCTCAGCGGAGAGGATTTAAAAGCCTCCACCAATCAGACTCTCTCTCACAGCGGAGAGGATTTAAAAGCCTCCACCAATCAGACTCTCTCTCTCAGCTGAGAGGATTTAAAAGCCTCCACCAATCAGACTCTCTCTCTCAGCGGAGAGGATTTAAAAGCCTCCACCAATCAGACTCTCTCTCTCTCAGCTGAGAGGATTTAAAAGCCTCCACCAATCAGACTCTCTCACTCAGCTGAGAGGATTTTAAAGCCTCCACCAATCAGACTCTCTCTCTCAGCTGAGAGGATTTTAAAGCCTCCACCAATCAGACTCTCTCTCTCAGCTGAGAGGATTTTAAAAGCCTCCACCAATCAGACTCTCTCTCAGCGGAGAGGATTTTAAAAGCCTCCACCAATCAGACTCTCTCTCTCAGCTGAGAGGATTTAAAAAGCCTCCACCAATCAGACTCTCTCTCTCAGCAGAGAGGATTTTAAAAGCCTCCACCAATCAGACTCTCTCTCAGCGGAGAGGATTTAAAAAGCTTCCACCAATCAGACTCTCTCTCTCTCAGCTGAGAGGATTTAAAAAGCCTCCACCAATCAGACTCTCTCTCTTAGCTGAGAGGATTTAAAAAGCCTCCACCAATCAGACTCTCTCTCTCAGCAGAGAGGATTTTAAAAGCCTCCACCAATCAGACTCTCTCTCTCTCAGCAGAGAGGATTTTAAAAGCCTCCACCAATCAGACTCTCTATCTCAGCAGAGAGGATTTAAAAAGCCTCCACCAATCAGACTCTCTCTCTCAGCAGAAAGGATTTTAAAAGCCTCCACCAATCAGACTCTCTCTCTCAGCAGAGAGGATTTTAAAAGCCTGCACCAATCAGACTCTCTCTCACTCAGCTGAGAGGTCGCGTTAACCGAATATTTTCCGTCTGTGACGGAATTTTTCCAAGAATGACGGAAAAATCTGAAAGCAGTCCGTCATTTTGACAGATTAGAACACAACTCGGAACAGCGCCAAAATGTCCACCAGCGGCCCACATTATATTACATCCTTAGTGGCCAGGTAGACTGAGGGCGATCTACTGTACTCTACTGTAACTATTATTTAGTAATTCACACCCCTGTCCAGTTGGTGGCGACTGTGTGCATATTAAGTAGCTATTGTCTATTCTTGAATTTGACCTCGTTGATTACCTCGTTGTTTAACCGGCTTTAGCAATCGCAAAATGTCACGGCAGCTGAGTGTCCGAAGCTTTTTTAATAAGCCCAGTAATTGTGATGGTGTGGATAAACGAGGTGAAAAAAGAGGGATTGATGCAGTGGAGGATGAAGGACAAGCCAGTAAGACTAAAACTGACAACGTTCAGCCTGCAGCAGAGGGACAAGCGAGTGGCAAGGAGTTGAAGCGGGAGTACCGGGTTCAGTGGGAGCAAGAGTTTAAGTGGCTGAGGAGGGAAGATGGCAAAATGTTTTTTGCAATCTCCCTTGATGCGTTTGACTGAGCACAAGCGGGCACCAGTCCCAGTTTAAATCCATGCGGCCCAGGAGGAAGGTCTGAGTTCAGGCTAGGCTACAGCAGGTCAATTGAGTTGTTCTTGTAAATGTTTTGTTCATATTTTAATTGTAATTGTCTCATTTCAAACAATGGCAATCATTCATATTCGTGTTGACATGAAAAGTGACCGCACGGTCGGTGTCTCTGTTCATCTCTTTTTTTCTCCATGTCCTTAAAAGTTCTGTATGAATCATTAAAAAAAAGGAATGAATGAACATGTGCTGCTTAGTACCCAAACATAAATATTAAATATGTCTCATCAATAAAACATGAAAAATAAAATGACGGGTAATAATGGATTATGACGGAAATTTTACTATCCTGTCAGTCAAAATGACGGACAACGAAAAAGTCTAAACGCAACCACTGCTCAGCTGAGAGGATTTAAAAGCCTCCACCAATCAGACTCTCTCACTCAGCTGAGAGGATTTTAAAGCCTCCACCAATCAGACTCTCTCTCTCTCAGCTGAGAGGATTTAAAAGCCTCCACCAATCAGACTCTCTCACTCAGCTGAGAGGATTTTAAAGCCTCCACCAATCAGACTCTCTCTCTCAGCTGAGAGGATTTAAAAGCCTCCACCAATCAGACTCTCTCTCTCAGCTGAGAGGATTTAAAAGTCTCCACCAATCAGACTCTCTCTCTCAGCTGAGAGGATTTAAAAGTCTCCACCAATCAGACTCTCTCAGCTCTTCAAAGCTCAACAAAACATGTATATTTCCAAAAATAAAGTATGAAAATTGGAGAATTAACAATCAAAGAAATTCCTTAAAAGGGTCATTTGAACTATTTGGGAGTACGAGGAAAACAGCCGAATGTATATAAATATATGTTAGGGATGATGTGCAGCGAGGCGAACACCCTTCTGATCAGGAGCCCGACGCGAAGGGTGTTCTTCAGAATGACCGAGTCGCTGCACATCATCCCGCTTATCACACGGCCACATTCTCAACAAGGTAACGACATGACTCCCAGTATTAATTGAAATGCTTTTATTGATTTAGAAAATGTTTTTATTGATTTAAAAAATAGTTTTATTGATTTAAAAAATAGTAGGCTATTATTGATTTAAAATGAGATGCATCCGCTAAGAAAAATAGTCCGTTGTAATCGTTTGAACTACGTAGCAACGGCAGGAACTGCTTTGATGGCGTTTTGCAGACCTTTTTGATTACACATTTGAAAACATCGCTGCTTGCTTTAAAAGTAGCACGATCCATGAAGTCAGACCTTGGAGAGTATCTAGAGACCCCCGCCCTGATGCCAAAGGAACTGCTCACTGAATATGTGTCACCGTTTGATGTCAGACCTTGGAGAGTATCTAGAGACCCCCGCCCTGATGCCAAAGGAACTGCTCACTGAATATGTGTCACCGTTTGATGTCAGACCTTGGAGAGTATCTAGAGACCCCCGCCCTGATGCCAAAGGAACTGCTCACTGAATATGTGTCGCCGTTTGATGTCAGACCTTGGAGAGTATCTAGAGACCCCCGCCCTGATGCCAAAGGAACTGCTCACTGAATATGTGTCGCCGTTTGATGTCAGACCTTGGACAGTATCTAGAGACCCCCGCCCTGATGCCAAAGGAACTGCTCACTGAATATGTGTTGCCGTTTGATGTCGGACCTTGGAGAGTATCTAGAGACCCCGCCCTGATGCCAAAAGAACTGCACACTGAATATGTGCCGCCGTTTGATGTCAGACCTTGGAGAGTATCTAGAGACCCCCGCCCTGATGCCAAAGGAACTGCTCACTGAATATGTGTCACCGTTTGATGTCAGACCTTGGAGAGTATCTAGAGACCCCCGCCCTGATGCCAAAGGAACTGCTCACTGAATATGTGTCGCCGTTTGATGTCAGACCTTGGAGAGTATCTAGAGACCCCCGCCCTGATGCCAAAGGAACTGCACACTGAATATGTGTCACCGTTTGATGTCAGACCTTGGACAGTATCTAGAGACCCCCGCCCTGATGCCAAAGGAACTGCACACTGAATATGTGTCACCGTTTGATGTCAGACCTTGGAGAGTATCTAGAGACCCCCGCCCTGATGCCAAAGGAACTGCACACTGAATATGTGTCGCCGTTTGATGTCAGACCTTGGAGAGTATCTAGAGACCCCCGCCCTGATGCCAAAGGAACTGCTCACTGAATATGTGTCGCTGTTTGATGTCTGGACCGTTGCGTAAAAAGGAGCCTTTCTGCCCCGTTACGTCTCCGCTGTTTTCTTGTCCCTCTTGTCTTGTTCTTTTCTTCACTGGGGACTCATCAGCCACTAACCATTCATCCAAACTACTGTGCTCTCCAAATGTATTCAAATGAAAATGAAAATCCTCCATGTTGCTCTCAGACGGGAGACACTGGAAAACTAAAGACAAGCAGACAGTTTGCTTTTCACACTGTATGCAGTTCCATCGACCGGACTTCTTTCTGCAGATGTGAGCGTCCTTAACAACGGTCCATAAGTCCTTGACAGCGGTCTGTCTGTACTGGATTAACAACGTGTCACGTGTTCTGAATTGACCAATCAGAATCGAGTATTCAACTAAGCCATGTAATAAATACATATATATAGACCTATAATCAGAGATGAAGAAGTACTCCGATCTTGTACTTGAGTAAAAGTAGAAGTACTCAGATCTTGTAGTAAAAGTAGAAGTACTCAGATCTTGTAGTAAAAGTAGAAGTACTCAGATCTGGTACTTGAGTAAAAGTAGAAGTACTCAGATCTTGTACTTGAGTAAAAGTAGAAGTACTCAGATCTTGTACTTGAGTAAAAGTAGAAGTACTCAGATCTTGTACTTGAGTAAAAGTAGAAGTACTCAGATCTTGTACTTGAGTAAAAGTAGAAGTACTCAGGTCTTGTACTTGAGTAAAAGTAGAAGTACTCAGATCTTGTACTTGAGTAAAAGAGAGAAGTACTCAGATCTTGTACTTGAGTCAAAGTAGAAGTACTCAGATCTTGTACTTGAGTAAAAGTAGAAGTACCAGAGTGTAGGAATACTCTGTTACAGTAAAAGAACTGCATTCAAAATGTTCCTCAAGTGAAAGTAGAAAAGTATTCTCATCAAAATATAGTGAAAGTAGCGACAGTAAAAGTAGTGATTGTGCAGATTGGTCCATTTCAGAATAATATATATGATATGTTTTATAATGATTGATCATGAAAGTGTTCTCAAAGCTGGTAAAGGTGCAGCTAGTTTGAATGACTTTGTATACTGCAGGGTAGCTTGAGGATTTACTCCAGGTGGAACTAAAGTCTGATTTAACACTTGGTTATATTTCACATCATTCATCCAGATCTGTGAAGTAACTAAAGGGATTAAATACATGTAGAGGAGGAGAAGTACACCATGTACCTCTGAACTGTAGAAGAGTAGAAGTACAAAGTAGTAACACATTGAAAGACTCAAGTAAAGTACATTATTATTAATAAGGCTTATAATTACAGTTTTATTTTATATTTGATATAAAGCACAACATATGTTACTAATAACAGACTCACTATTTTATTTTGAAACCACTTCCTGTTCCCTCCTCTGCTTCCTGTTGGCAGTAACTCTCTCTCTATTGGATCAGGAGCAGCATGTGGGTCACGGCTCAGACTCAGGACTGACAGACTGGACCTGGAGCCAAGTCCTCCTTTCAAAACATGTGTGTGTGTGTGTGTGTGTGTGTGTGTGTGTGTGTGTGTGTGTGTGGTGTGTGTGTGTGTGTGTGTGTGTGTGGTGTGTGTGTGTGTGTGTGTGTGTGTGTGTGTGTGTGTGTGTGTGTGTGTGTGTGTGTGTGTGTGTGTGTGTGTGTGTGTGTGTGTGTGTGTGAGAGAGAGAGGGAGAGAGCCAGCACCAGATCAGGGCTTCAATCACAAGAAGGGCAACGTTTGGTCTTCAGGAAAAATCCTAG
>JAAKFY010000004.1:2808864-2856364 GCA_011823955.1 Dissostichus mawsoni | reverse complement strand
GTCTCCCATGTCTTCCATGTCTCCCATGTCTTCCATGTCTCCCATGTCTTCCATGTCTCCATGTCTTCCATGTCTCCCATGTCTTCCATGTCTCCCATGTCTCCCATGTCTTCCATGTCTCCATGTCTTCCATGTCTCCCATGTCTTCCATGTCTCCATGTCTTCCATGTCTCCCATGTCTTCCATGTCTCCCATGTCTTCCATGTCTCCCATGTCTCCATGTCTCCATGTCTTCCATGTCTCCCATGTCTTCCATGTCTCCCATGTCTTCCATGTCTCCATGTCTCCCATGTCTTCCATGTCTCCCATGTCTTCCATGTCTCCCATGTCTCCCATGTCTTCCATGTCTCCCATGTCTTCCATGTCTCCCATGTCTCCATGTCTTCCATGTCTCCATGTCTCCATGTCTTCCATGTCTCCCATGTCTTCCATGTCTCCATGTCTCCATGTCTCCCATGTCTTCCATGTCTCCCATGTCTTCCATGTCTTCCATGTCTCCCATGTCTTCCATGTCTCCCATGTCTTCCATGTCTCCCATGTCTTCTTATCATCCAATATTTTCTCTGTTATTTCCTGAATTATAATGAAAGATAAAGATAAATCTTCTTTGACAGATTTTTAATTCACAGTTTCATCACAAACGATGACGAGGGAAATAAAGACTTTTCAGACTCTTCAAACTGCTTCACTGTTAGGCCCGGTCCACACGGAGACGAAACGGAGACGAAAACCAACCGAAGTCGATATCATAAAAGTCTTCCGTCCACACGGAATCGGCTCAAGAAACGTGTCCATCCACACGAGACCGCTCGACCCGCTGACGCTGTAGTACATATGCCGGGCCTGTAAGTGGTGCTGTACTTCCGCCACAAAATACACCAAAAGCAGTGAAGAAGACCCACCGAGCATGGTTGCCATGGTTGCCTGGTTGCCCTTCTGGTTATTCTCCGCGGTGGATTTAGCAACATGTAGTTCATGTAGTTCTCCATGTCCACTTGTTGCTGATGGTTGTGGTAGAGGAGCTGGAGATGTTGCACTAACATCTGTATCATGGTCCGTAGCGTCTGGAGCACGAACGCAACCCGTTATCCGCCATTGTTGTTGTTGGCGAAACGCATCAGCAATGACACGGGGGTGAGCAGGAGAGGTGGGGAGAGGCGGGGCTATGGCGTCATCGTTATCAGGAAATGATCGTATAGGGCGTACACACGGAGCTGCAAGCGTTTCGTCCTCAGACCTACCCACTTTGGGAACCGTTATCACAGGCTATCGGATCCGGGCTCCAAATCCGTGTTTCCGTGTCGGCTTCGTGTGGACGAACCGTCTATACGATAGAGAACGTTAGCGGATTCAACTCGTTTCGTCTCCGTGTGGACGGGGCCTTAATTTTTAATTACATTACATGTCACTTGTTAGACACTTTTACCCAAAGCGACTTACATACTCAATACTGTGGGCAATAAGTGTCTCAGGGACACAACGACATGCTGACTGCAGTGGGGTTTGAACCTGTGACCCCCTGATCCCAACACCAACGCACTATCCACTGCGCCACAGCCTCCCTTAATCTCTGAGTGTTGTTCTGATGGAGATCTAATCACAGCTGTGTGCTAATTGACTTTATTCCCTCTTGATCTCCTCTCTCTGTCCTCTTCAGGCTCAAAGATCAGCAGAACACTTTTACTGCTAAACCTTTTTTGAAATCCTCTAAATAATCTGTAATTCTTTGTGGAAAACACAGAAAACATGTCATATAAATCAGCCGGAGATCCTCTATTCGTCCCTTCATTTAAAAAATAAACTCCAGGCAGAAACCGTTGACTTATGACGACTAGAGATCAGTCATTTGTCAATATAACATATATAAACATTTGAATAATCTTTAACTAATCCCTGAAAAGGTCATTTTTATTTTGAACTCCTTTGTTATACTTCTGGAACACAGTGACATCACCATGGAACACTCACGCTCCTATTGGCTAGCGCTCCAACACATAGTACGTGATAGGCTAATGGGCGGGACATCTCTCAGCGGTTGACCAATCACAACAGAGCCGGCCAGCTAACCAATCAGAACAGACTGGGCTCTGGTTTCAGACAGAGGGTGAAAAGAGGTGCTGCAGCATGAGACAAATAAAGAGCTTTTTGAACATTAGAGCATGGAGACATGTCCCAGTAGAGACACTACATACTGATATACACCTGAACATCAGCAGGAGAGGACTCTTTAAAGTAGAGACACTACATACTGATATACACCTGAACATCAGCAGGAGAGGACTCTTTAAAGTAGAGACACTACATACCGATATACACCTGAACATCAGCAGGAGAGGACTCTTTAAAGTAGAGACACTACATACTGATATACACCTGAACATCAGCCGGAGAGGACTCTTTAAAGTAGAGACACTACATACCGATATACACCTGAACATCAGCAGGAGAGGACTCTTTAAAGTAGAGACACTACATACCGATATACACCTGAACATCAGCAGGAGAGGACTCTTTAAAGTAGAGACACTACATACCGATATACACCTGAACATCAGCAGGAGAGGACTCTTTAAAGTAGAGACACTACATACCGATATACACCTGAACATCAGCAGGAGAGGACTCTTTAAAGTAGAGACACTACATACCGATATACACCTGATCATCAGCAGGAGAGGACTCTTTAAAGTAGAGACACTACATACCGATATACACCTGAACATCAGCAGGAGAGGACTCTTTAAAGTAGAGACACTACATACCGATATACACCTGAACATCAGCAGGAGAGGACTCTTTAAAGTAGAGACACTACATACCGATATACACCTGAACATCAGCAGGAGAGGACTCTTTAAAGCAGAGACACTACATACTGATATACACCTGAACATCAGCAGGAGAGGACTCTTTAAAGTAGAGACACTACATACTGATATACACCTGAACATCAGCAGGAGAGGACTCTTTAAAGTAGAGACACTACATACTGATATACACCTGAACATCAGCAGCAGAGGACTCTTTAAAGTAGAGACACTACATACTGATATACACCTGAACATCAGCAGGAGAGGACTCTTTAAAGTAGAGACACTACATACTGATACACACCTGAACATTAAAGCATGGAGACATGTCCCAGTAGAGGTCATAAGGTGTTGCATTAGTTTGATGTGTTTTGACAGATTTATTCACTTTTTGAGGAGATTTTACTCAGTTATAAAAGTTGTGTTTAATTTCTAAAGTGCATTTTTCTGCAAGGGGTCAAATAAAGATACATGACCATGTGGGGACTTCTGCAGGATGTTCTGTGAAGTTTTTAAAACCGTTGCATTAGTTTATTAGTTTATTAGTCTGAGTAAATACAGATAGAAGTTCAAGAGGAAACTTTTCAGGATTTCTCCAAAGTTTTCTGAAGTGTTTTAAAGTATTGCTTTAGTTTTCAAAGCTTATTTTGCAGCAGGATAAAATAATAAAGATATTTTTAATCTCAGTTTGGGGACGGAAGTGTCCGGTTCCTCTGCGCCTCGGAGCTGCGCAGTAGCAGGGTGGGGGTGTATCCGCAGTCTCTTCCTGCTGGAGTTTGGAGCTGCATGGCGGCGGACACAAAGAGCTCCGACACACACACATCACACACACACTCACACACTCTCACACACTCAGCAGCAGCAGCAGCAGCAGCAGCCGGGATTGAGGCTCTGTTCGCGGCCTGGAGAGGAGAGACGACCCTCTGGAGAGACACAGAAATCAGTTCGGACCACTTGTTGTTCTTTTTGGACAACTTGTTGTAACTTTTTAGGACACTTGTTGTTTTTTTTAGTTTGTCCTCCCCCTGAGTCTGTAGAGCAGAATGCGGGTTTTGATCCGGGCTCTGGTGGCCGCGAGCTGGGTGTTCCTGTGCGCTCGCGCCGCGATGGATGAGTGTTCGGACGATGAGCTCCGCGCGCAACGATGCATGCCCGAGTTTGTGAACGCAGCCTTTAACGTGACGGTGGTGTCGACCAACACCTGCGGATCTCCACCGGAGGAGTACTGCGTGCAGACCGGAGCCACCGGGGTCACCAAGTCCTGCCACATCTGCGCCTCCGGAGACCCGTCGAACCACCACAGCGCCGGGTACCTGACCGACTACAACAACCAGCAGGACACCACCTGGTGGCAGAGCCAGACCATGCTGGCGGGATCCAGTACCCCAACGTCATCAACCTCACGCTGCACCTCGGTAAGTGCCTTTTTATATTTATATACAGTCTGTGGTGCCCGAAAACAGACCCTTTTTCTCTGCGCGCAATCCACTGCGCCGAACCGCACTGTGAAAACTGTCAATTTAAGGTGTTCTCGATTTCTGATCAAACCATTTGCATAAATCAACACAATCAGATGTATTTCATGCAGTATAAAGACCCACTATTTAATTCGGCATGCATAAAGTACCTTAAATCCTAACTTTTTAGGGTGAATTCCACTTGTAGATGCAAAACCTCAATTTGAAAACTGTCAATTTAAGGCGTTCTCGCTTACTGATTAAACCACCTGCTTAAATGATCATAACCATATATATTTCATGCAGTATAAGGACCTTCTCTTTAATTCGGCATTCATAAAATACCTTCAATCTTTACTTTTTAGGGTGAATTCCATCTTTTAGTTGCCGAACCTCACATTGAAAACTGTCAATTTAAGGTTTTCTCGATTTCTGATTAAACCACCTGCATAAATCGGAAAAACCATGTATATGTCACGTCTAATGAGGACCCTCTGTTTAATTCGGCATATACACCATACCTTAAATCTATAGTCTTAATGGTTAATTAAACTTTACAGATCCGGTTTGCCTCTACTTCTACACCACCTCAGCGAGCAGCATAAACCACCTGTAGGAACAGTTGTTATGTGAAAGCTTTACCATTTAAACTTCTACTGAGTGTTAAAGATGAGTGCCGAATTGAAGACAACATATGTACAATTCTAAAAAAATACCTACAGCTGTGACATGGTTTGAAGACTGTGGCACAGCAGAGGGAACACTTTGAAATAGTGGAGTTTTCCAGGGAGTTTGGTTGTTGTGTGGAGATAAAAGGGAGGGTTTAACTCTGCATAAAGTTAAGTTTTGGATGAAAAATGAAACTTATTGAGAGTGGAGTTTTGTCTTTTATGTATTTCTCGATTGTTGTTGTTATTATTATTATTTAAAACGTTGAGCTCCAGGGATTACTTTGGAAACGTTGGGAATGAGGGAGTTTAGCTGCCAGCAGTATTGTGTGTGTGTGTGTGTGTGTGTGTGTGTGTGTGGTGTGTGTGTGTGTGTGTGTGTGTGTGTGTGTGTGTGTGTGTGTGTGTGTGTGTGTGTGTGTGTGTGTGTGTGTGTTGGTGTGTGGTGGTGTGTGTGTGTGTGTGTGTGTGTGTGTGTGTGGTGTGTGTGTGTGTGTGTGTGTGTGTGTGTGTGTGTGTGTGTGTGTGTGTGTGTGTGTGTGTGTGTGTGTGTGTGTGTGTGTGTGTGTGTGTGTGTGTGTGTGTGTGTGTGTGTGTGTGGTGTGTGTGTGTGTGTGTGTGTTGCAGCAGATATTTTCTGACCTGACTGTAGGGTCAGCCTCTTCTCTTTGTGATCTGTTTGTTTGTCGCTCTGGGTTTTTGGAGGTGTGAAGTTAGCAGCACTGTGATGGATTCTGTGTGTGTGTGTGTGTGTGTGTGTGTGTTGGGGGCACATCAGTCAGCTCTCTGAGGTAAATAACAGAGGAAGTGTGCAGCAGACGTCTGGTTTGTAGAATAAGTACAGCATGACGGTTCCTGCCTGACCTGAGGAACAGACGGATGGGCATTAAAACACATGTTGGATTTAAGGTCTGATTCTGACACTTTTACAGTGAAATTACACCTCAAAACGTCCCAGCTGCAACACGGCAGTGATTTATCTCCCTGCGATCATAGTTACAGTGATTTGTCTCTAAAGTGTGTCTCCAGCCTCTCTGATCAACTGCTTCTGTTTTATACTAAAGTGAATATCTTCTGACATCCAAACTCTGTGTGCGTTTCTGAGCGTTTAACAAAGAGCGACTTCTTTATTCTTTTAGTTTGTGATATAAAGACTCTTCTTTAGACTCCCATAGATATATGTCTGATCAAGGGGAAGTAAATCCTGTTTAGTTTTAGGGTTATTTTGCTTGAAAACAGTTCGGTTTTAAAATTTTGTTGACAAGATGTCAGTAAATGTGGATTTGCTGCTTTTCTCTGTTTTATATTAATTTAAAGTGAATATCTTTCAGACCGATAACCCCCCATCACTTTGGTTTAACACAATAGTTTTGCCCAGGCTGCCTTCTCTTAGTCGACTGCTCAGTCATTTAAGTTTTAGTCAAGATTTCTTAAGTGTTTTAGGCTTCATTTCATGCTAAAATACAAACGTGTGATTCTTCGTGGAGAAACATTTTAAAACAGATCCGTCGACTTAATCAACAATCGTCAAAATCGACAGAATTTCTTTCATATTTTTGAACAAATATCACAATATCGTGACCGTAATGTCGGGTTTGAATGCAGCACTTTTACTGGTACACTACATGCGTATTCAACCCTCCTCTGCATATAATAACGTACCCTTAACTGCACATGGAATAACTTTAGTTTGCCAACAGAACTAAGGGGAGGAGTTTGTTGTTATTTTACTGATCCGCCCCACTTGAGATCACATTGGGCTCTGAACTAAAATCAATCAATCAAAGTTGATCCATACAACCCAATACCACACATCTACATACGGCTATACAGTTTACACAGAGTTCTTCTCCCTCTGACCTTAGCCCCTCACATGGGACAAGGAACCCTCCCAAAGAATGGGATCAAAGGAAATGAGTTATTCACCTCAGTTTTTAGACATCATTCGATTCACTCCAGCTTTACATCAGCCTGTAAAACTCAGAGCTGACATCTCATGTCAGATATCTGTGTACCCCCCCCCCCCCCCCCCCCCCCCCCCGCCCTCTTCACTCTGTTTTTAGTTCCCCGGAGCCTTTTTAAAAATACCTGTCTATCTCTGTGGCCCCGGGCTGTTTTAACCCGCATTCCTGAGAGGCTCGGTCACGCTGCTGTCTCCGAGCCTCAGGTGCTCCGATTAAAGCCTCGTCTTCACATGGAAATGCTCTTAATTACACGCCGGGTTCTCCCTCCTCCTCCTCCGGGCCCTGTTTGCATTGTTTCTGTTTTCTCTTTAATTACAGCGGGGCTTTGTTCTGAGGAGAAACACCAGCACACGCAGGAGGAGAGGTTTTTACTCAGCTGATGCTAAAGATAAGATAAGAGTGTATTACCCGAGGGAGTGAACCGGTGAAGTGGGACAGAGGGCAGGGAGACAGGAAAGAGCTATGGTCTGACGCTCTTATTCTGAAAACAGCATCAACAGGAAGTCGAGTCTCTGAATAGTTAATAACACAATAGAGGAAAACGTTTCGAACAGCACGGATAACATTTACACTTTATTATAATTATGAAAGGCAAATGAATGAAAATATAACGCTCTTATTTTGTAAAACGCTGGGGAAATGTGCTCTAAACAGGAAGTTATAATCCTTAACTTTCCTGTTAAAGCTGCACAGACTTCTGGGTAATGTAGTCCTGTTCTCTAGGAGTCCAGCAGCAGTCTGAGGGGTTTTAGTTGTGATTGTGTAATTACATCTTTCAGTAAACCTAATCTAAACGTTTGTCCGCTCGACAGGAAGTGGTTCGGCTGAAAGTCTGAGAGCTCGACGAGTTTGCATCAAGAGTTTGTTTCCTGTTTGGAAGGATTGTAAATATTTGGTCCATTTCTGCCAAAATGAGTTTTAGCAGAGAGGATTGTCAGCACGTTGGGAAGAAAGTCATCTCTCTGTAGAGTTTATGAACTTGATGATTCTTATCGAGCAGAAAATAACTTTATGAAGACGATTTTTAAACGTGCTATCAGTGGCGTAACTATCGACGGTGCAGCCGGCGGCCAGGGGCCCCCATGGCACTGACCGGTTCACGCAGTCTTCAAAGTAACCAAGCAACCTAAATTAGTTTGTAATTTGTCTGTCCAATGACCATGCTCCCTTTCATGTCATGTGATACCTTGCGTGACGAGCGAACCGTTTAATCAACCTGTACTGTACTGTAGCTAGCAGCAGCATTATAGCCCAAAACAATATTTGCACCGGGGCCAATCACAACCTTGTTAGGCCGCTGCGTGCTATCTTTCATTTCTGTCTTTATGGGTCTCAAAGGAAATCAATTGTAAACACTGGAGTTTGATAGCGTCTGAAATAAAGCGGGAAACGGGGAATAAAGTTTCAGTTTGAGGTTTTAAATCAGAGTTTCTTCCTGCATGTTGCTCGGCTGCCGCTAACCGTTAGCTTAGCTTGTGTCTCTGATATCTTCAGATCCAGACGGGAAGGACGATTTTAGTTGAAGCTGAATTATCCTAAAAAGTCGCCTCGTCTCTAAAACAAATGACTTGATGAGTTGAACTTGTTTTACATGTTGGAAATCAGTGTTTTCCCAGAGGAAACTGGACAGAGGGGCTACGAGCTAAAGGCTAACGTTAGCTCAGCTTGTTTCTCTAATATAAATGTGGCCTTAAACTGCATAAAAGCTCAGTTTATCACAGCTTCGGGCACACAACGTTACTGCAAATGAAAATGAGGAGATAATATCCGTAAGAAACAGAGTAACGAGAAATAAACGTGGACTTTTTCCAATTTTTCTTTTGTATTCTCTGTTTCTTTCCCGGTCTCATAAGCCCTCTACCCCGGCTCTGTATCTGTTTTATTATAATATTTTGTAATACCTTCAACGACGTTGAAACACTGTCGTCTGAGAGGCACCGTTACCTTACAATCCCACTTTTCTCTATAGGGATAAAGCAACTCTAGGGCTAGTTTTTTCAGACATTTTATCACAGAAATGTCACGCATTATTCCTTAAAGTCTGCAGAAACATTGGAACAATACCCGGTACGTTATCCAACAATCACAGGACCCATGTCGAGTTCCTCCTGATCCTGAGAGGATGATAAAGTTCTCTGAGGCTTTGGACGCTTTAATCTCAGGAAGCTGGAAGTGTTTGTGGAGCGGCGACGCTTTGAAGCGGCAGGAAAGACGACGTGTCCGGACACGAAGGAGCCACAAAGAGATGAAGAAGAAGAAGAAACCTGCAGATGGACGCAGAGGGGCCTCCTTCTGCTTTCAGAGACACGGCTGAAAGTCAACCTCAAACTCTCAGGAGGAGCTCTGAGTCTAAAAGTGCTTTTATATAAGATCACAGAAGAAGCCTGAAGTTGAAACACAAGCAGCTCCTTTTGTTTGATTAAAAAACAGCTTCAATTTGTCTCAGTCTGGTGCGTTTTGGTCAATGGAAAAGTATTGGTTCCCACTTCTATCCAACATGTCCAACACAACGGTCTAGAATCAGGAAAACGTTTGCTAAATCCACGCTGTACTTGAACTGTATTTAGTGGAACCGAGTACCTCAGGACTCGCCGAGGTTTCAGCAACTTTGATCAAATTTGGACCAGAAGTATTTTCCTGCTGACAGACATGCAAACAACCCAAGGAACAGCCTTACATTGGCTGAACGTTGAATGGAGTCTGGTGCGTTCTGGTGAAAGAGAAAGTATTGGGGCTCAGTCCCGCTCCATCGAGTGACTTCCATCCAGAAGGTCCAACACAACGGTCTAAAATCAGGGAAGAGTTTTATAAATCAACGCTCTATTAAAACTGTATTTTGTAACTGAAAAAAAGTGGTCCCTTTTCCAACGAGGAGAGCGCAGGTTATACCATTCAGGGTGAGACTATTCAGGGTGATACTATTCAGGGTGATACTATTCAGGGTGAGACTATTCAGGGTGAGACTATTCAGGGTGAGACTATTCAGGGTGATACCATTCAGGGTGAGACTATTCAGGGTGAGACTATTCAGGGTGAGACTATTCAGGGTGATACCATTCAGGGTGAGACTATTCAGGGTGAGACTATTCAGGGTGATACCATTCAGGGTGAGACTATTCAGGGTGAGACTATTCAGGTGATGAGACTATTCAGGGTGAGACCATTCAGGGTGAGACATTCAGGGTGAGACCATTCAGGGTGAGACTATTCAGGGTGAGACTATTCAGGGTGATACCATTCAGGGTGATACCATTCAGGGTGAGACATTCAGGGTGAGACTATTCAGGGTGATACCATTCAGGGTGAGACCATTCAGGGTGAGACCATTCAGGGTGAGACTATTCAGGGTGAGACTATTCAGGGTGAGACTATTCAGGGTGATACCATTCAGGGTGAGACCATTCAGGGTGAGACTATTCAGGGTGAGACTATTCAGGGTGATACCATTCAGGGTGAGACTATTCAGGGTGAGACTATTCAGGGTGACCATTCAGGGTGAGACTATTCAGGGTGAGACTATTCAGGGTGATACCATTCAGGGTGAGACTATTCAGGGTGAGACTATTCAGGGTGATACCATTCAGGGTGAGACTATTCAGGGTGAGACTATTCAGGGTGATACATTCAGGGTGAGACCATTCAGGGTGAGACTATTCAGGGTGAGACTATTCAGGGTGATACATTCAGGGTGATACCATTCAGGGTGAGACATTCAGGGTGAGACTATTCAGGGTGAGACCATTCAGGGTGAGACCATTCAGGGTGAGACCTATTCAGGGTGAGACTATTCAGGGTGAGACTATTCAGGGTGATACCATTCAGGGTGAGACCATTCAGGGTGAGACCATTCAGGGTGAGACTATTCAGGGTGAGACTATTCAGGGTGATACCATTCAGGGTGAGACTATTCAGGGTGAGACTATTCAGGGTGAACTATTCAGGGTGAGACTATTCAGGGTGAGACTATTCAGGGTGAGACTATTCAGGGTGAGACTATTCAGGGTGAGACTATTCAGGGTGAGACTATTCAGGGTGAGACATTCAGGGTGATACCTATTCAGGGTGATACCATTCAGGGTGAGACTATTCAGGGGGTGATACTATTCAGGGTGATACTATTCAGGGTGAGACTATTCAGGGTGAGACTATTCAGGGTGAGACATTCAGGGTGATACCATTCAGGGTGAGACTATTCAGGGTGATAATATTCAGGGTGATACTATTCAGGGTGATACTATAATATTATTTTTCCAGTATTGATTTGACAAATGATGAGCTTTCTGGATTTGTTGTCAGGGAGTTTTTGAATGAATTAGACATTTAGACATGAGGTTACTGCAGGACGAGAGTCACGTGAACACAGCTGTCTGACTGGGGGGGGGGGGGGGGGGTCAAAGAGACGCTTCAGTACCAGAGGGTCTCTTGAAGTCTGAAGCTGAAATCTTCAAAAGATGAAAAACTAAAGAGTCTTCCTGCAGAACAATAACATCACTTTTTACTCAAGTACAAGATCCGAGTACTTCTACTTTGACTCAAGTACAAGATCTGAGTACTTCTACTTTTTACTCAAGTACAAGATCTGAGTGCTTCTACTTTGACTCAAGTACAAGATCTGAGTACTTCTACTTTGACTCAAGTACAAGATCGGAGTACTTCTACTTTTACTCAAATACAAGATCTGGGTACTTCTACTTTTACTCAAGTACAAGATCTGAGTACTTCTACTTTACTCAAGTACAAGATCTGAGTACTTCTACTTTTACTCAAATACAAGATCTGGGTACTTCTACTTTTACTCAAGTACAAGATGTGAGTACTTCTACTTTTACTCAAGTACAAGATCTGAGTACTTCTACTTTTACTCAAGTACAAGATCTGAGTACTTCTACTTTACTCAAATACAAGATCTGGGTACTTCTACTTTTACTCAAGTACAAGATGTGAGTACTTCTACTTTTACTCAAGTACAAGATCTGAGTACTTCTACTTTTACTCAAATACAAGATCGGGTACTTCTACTTTTACTCAAATACAAGATCTGGGTACTTCTACTTTTACTCAAGTACAAGATGTGAGTACTTCTACTTTTACTCAAGTACAAGATCTGAGTACTTCTACTTTTACTCAAGTACAAGATCTGAGTACTTCTACTTTTACTCAAATACAAGATCTGGGTACTTCTACTTTTACTCAAGTACAAGATGTGAGTACTTCTACTTTTACTCAAGTACAAGATCTGAGTACTTCTACTTTTACTCAAGTACAAAATCTGAGTACTTCTACTTTTCAAGATCTGAGTACTTCTACTTTTCCAAGATCTGAGTACTTCTGAGAAACTGGATTAGAGTTCCTGTTGAAACTGAATCCAGACTCCATGTTTCTGTAAAGACTGGCTCAGCTGCAGGATCCTGGCTCCAGCTGTTTGGCTGTAATGTCCTGCAGTCGTTTCCCACGCTGAGCTCATTCCTGACTCACAACAATACACACTCCCCCCCCCCCCACCCCCCCCCCCCCCCCCATCTCTCTCCCCCCCCTCACCCACGCTCTCTCACATCAGTATAATTTGCAACAGCTGGCCCCTCCTGACAGAAAAAACTCAAAACGTGGACTTTTTTTGCGGCGGGATGGAAAGCCTGCAGACGAGGAGCGGCTCGAGAAACTCTCTGCAGGCGTTTCCCATGATGCAATGCTGTTGGCGTTCCTCCCACAATGCACTGCTGCTGTTGGCGTTGTTCCCACAATGCACTGCTGCTGTTGGGGTTGTTCCCACAATGCATTTCCTCCCACAGTGAATTGAATGAATTCCTTTATTGTCCTTGTACAGCGCATATCTATATATCAACAAGCATAGCATAAATTAAATAATGTATATATGTATCTTTACACAAGAGAAATATACATACATGTATACATGTGATGAAGGAAGTTTAAATCGGTGTTTAAAAACAGACGGGTAGGGACATTTTAATGTCAAGAGTTTTCCCAGAATGCACTTCTTCTGTCAGAGAAAAATCCTAGTTTATGATCAAATTCATCAAAATCTACTTTTGTTTTGAAGGACGTTGTGGGCAACCAGTGCCTTTTTATTTCAGTGACTGTTGAGAGATTCTTTCATCACAACAAAGTAAATATGAAACTGAAGTAAAAGTACTAATGTCACAGTGTAGGAATACTCTGTTAAAAGTAAAAGTCCTGCGTGTGTTATTATTCCAAGTAGCTTTGTATGTTTTTTAGTATTTAACTAATCTGCTCATTGTTTTCCACACGAATGTTTTGGTTTATATCCAGAGTTTAGTCTGCACCGGGTCACGGGGGTAGATGCGCCCTCACAACAACACGCAGAGCTCAGCAGCTTCAGAGGAGATAGATGACAAACTGAAGTCCTCCTCCAACAGGGCAACATGAATATATGCAGGACCTAAAACTAATAAAACAGATAAATCAAATAAAAGATAGTCATTTTTCATAAACTCGGATATTTCTCAGAAAATCACAAAATTCTGAAGAGAAAAAAAAACCTGACTTTTTCTGAAAATTCTGTTTTTTTTTCAGAAAAACACAAAAATTCTGACTTTTTTTCTGAAAATCTGAAATGTTTGACTTTTTTCTCAAAATCCTTAACATTCTGAAAACTCTCAACATTTTGACTTTTTCTCAATATTCTGAAAATCTTAAAATTATGACTTTTTTCAGAAAATTCAAGTTTCAAGTCTCTCACCATGAGCTCAGCAGCTACAGTGGAGATATGGAGCAACATGAATATATATATATATATATAGGACATAGAACAGATGAAATAGAATAGTGCAAGAGAATGTTTTGAGATGTGCAAGTAAATACAAATAAAAGAGAAATAGTGCAAGTGATGCCAGAAAACAATATTTCTGTTCGTCAAAAACTGTATAATAACTCCAGAAATATGAAGATGTTGTGAAATCGAGCGTCAGACGGGCGTCATGTTCTCTTTATAGATCTTATAAACAAGATCAGAGACACATTACTCTGTGGGGGAAACTTCTGAAGCAATGGGAAACATGACTCAGAGAGACACGAGGAGAGCTGGAGCTTTGATGGCAAACACTGACGGTTTATTTGGAGCTTCGGCCGGAGAATTCACAAGACATGTCACGGGTCACGATCTGACCACACGGTAGAGATGCCACAATCAATTCTGAAGAACCTCCTGTAGCTCCAGGTTTTAACTAGTTCAGAGTGTAATAATCAACATTCTTTATCAGTGAGACTAAACAAATGTGGACCCTGAATCTAACTAGAGCTGTCGTCCATAGGAAAGAGTGTGCGCCAGGGAACCTACGTCCCTAAAAAGAAGGGCTTCTAGATGTCCCTGAACAGTAAACTACCTCATGGCGGCTTGTGCTCGGTCATAGCCTGGCAACAACAATGCGCCCAGCTGCCCCTCCTTAAGAGAGATAGCAGCAGAACCCCAGGCCGTAGACCTATGCCGTGGGAAAGAGACAGTGAAGAGAGGAGAATGATGAACTGTGTCAAAGCTTGAATACCTAAGCAAATTATTCCCCAACAATACTCATAATATATCTTTCTAGAAACACCCCTGATACAGTATGTGTTATAATATGTAATATATGACACTCAGCCTTTACTGGTTATCTTCATTATAATGGACTTAACATATAAGTCAAATACCTTTTGGATTTTCACAGATTTCCGTAATGTTTATTTGCAGATAAATAATGTTTGGGTTTGTTTAATATTTCTTTTTGTAACACAGAGTAGGAGGTCTGGCACGGGGCGTTCAGGGCCCTCAGATATCTCTGTAACCTTGAGCTTCCAGATGCTAACATCCGGCTGCAGGTCCAGATGACATTTCATTGAGATAACGCAGGAATAAATAATGACTTTGGAGAAAGCCTCCCTCCTGTTTCTCTCTGAGTTTTTGTCTGGGCGGCGCAGAGACACATGATGACATACTTAATGGTTAGCTGTGTCAAAAAGTCAGAATATATTTGAAATGTGGTTTAAACGTTCAAACATATTGACTTTAATTCAGTTCTTTAATAGAGAAACAGACTTCAGAGACATTTCTGCATTCTCTAAATAATGGAGCTTATTGTTCTGTTAGTATCCTCATTGAAGCAGATCTAAACGGATCATTTTCTCACCAAAGCTCACTCATAACTCTCTGGAAATGTGCGTAAAATCTCCTTTATGCTGTTTCCTGTGGAGTGTGTTACTCTTTTAATCATGGAGGGAGGTTTCTGAAGCTCGAAGACGGAAGATGATTCATAAACGGAGTTAATTCTCCTCTTCGTGTGAATGAATGATTCTTGAATCACTCTTTCTGGACACTTAGCTGCAGAAATAGCTTAATACCTCACCTGAGAAGGGGCTTTTATTTTGGCGGGGGGTTTCGTTGTGAAGCTGAAACTCATTAACATCTCCAGGTGGGAGTGGGCTCTTTATTAACCCCCCCCCCCCCCTCTCATCACTTTGAAGTACAGACTCCATTCTTGTCACCAAGTGCTAATTAAAAGCCTGTGGTGCGTTCAGGGTCACCGCTGCACCTTTTCACACACACTGTCACTGGGCCAGGATGAGGGGGTGGGGTTCAGAGTCTGTGTATTTTCTGGGGAAACTCACTTGATGTTTAACCATTTTAAGTCCCTCCATCAAAGAGTTCATGTTTCAGAGGTTTGTTTGTGTGAAAAAGCTCCAAAAAATGTATATTTTCTTGAAAAAATCTTTAAACGTTTACGATCTGATTCATTTTGTTTGGGGGGGGGAACCCTACAGCACCACAATATTAAATAAAGAATAGTTCTCCACACACATACAGCCTTTAACATAGTCCGGAACGCCATTCGGACATTTAGATTCATTCTGCAGTTTATACACAAACTTTCTGTCTTTTTTTGAAATGTCATCTCGGTGGTGCATTTAATGTAGTCGTGGTGCATTCAGGGTCACCGCTGCACCTTAACACACTGTCAATGGGCCGGGGGGGGGGGGGGGGTTCAGGGTCTGATTATTTGAGGTTTAACTAAACATTCTGTCTTTATTTTGAAATGTCCGCTTGGTGGTGCATTTAATGGCGTTGAAAAAATCTGACCGGAAAATCGAATCGCTTCCTTTTATAAATTGTAGGAAAATGAACTCTTCTTGTATTTTTCTTTACAATCCTCCCCTGCTGTTTGCTTTTGATAAATGACATATTAGATGTAGGACAGCGTGGGGGACTTGCAGGTGCATTGTGGGTAAAATATATTTGGATTTAGAGTTAGTGTTCGTGTTGGAGCGCGTCCTTTGTTTACATAAAGTGTCTGTTATTAAAACGTTATTCCTGCTGACATCTGGATCACATGATGCCTTCAATGGAAGTACTCAGTGTCTGTAATTACCACGTTCATCATCCGAGACTCTTTCCACCAGATAAAACTACGCCGAGGGTTTATAGTTCCTCCAGGCAGTGAACGCAGCACGCAGACATGACATCAGAAATATCAGGACTTGAACACCAATGACTCAGGACTTGAACACACAATGACTCAGGACTTGAACACCAATGACTCAGGACTTGAACACCAATGAGACTCAGGACTTGAACACCAATGACTCAGGAAGGACTTGAACACAATGACTCAACACCAATGACTCAGGACTTGAACACCAAAGACTCAGGACTTGAACACCAATGACTCAGGACTTGAACCCAATGACTCGAACACCAATGACTCAGGACTTGAACACCAAAGACTCAGGACTTGAACACCAATGACTCGAACACCAATGACTCAGGACTTGAACACCAAAGACTCAGGACTTGAACACCAATGACTCGAACGCCAAGACTCAGGACTTGAACACCAAGACTCAGGACTTGAACCCAAAGACTCAGGATCAGAGACTTGAAACCAAAGACTCAGGACTTGAACACCAAATGACTCGAACACCAATGACTCAGGACTTGAACACCAAAGACTCAGGACTTGAACACCAATGACTCGAACGCCAATGACTCAGGACTTGAACACCAAGACTCAGGACTTGAACACCAATGATCAGGACTTGAACACCAATGACTCAGGACTTGAACACCAATGACTCAGGACTTGAACACCAATGACTCAGGACTTGAACACCAAGACTCAGGACTTGAACACCAATGACTCAGGACTTGAACACCAAAGACTCAGGACTTGAACACCAATGACTCAGGACTTGAACACCAATGACTCAGGACTTGATTTTTTGGGAACCCATCTTGTCATGGTTTTCAATGCTCTGTGTAAAGAGGAGAGACCTCAGCAGCTTCATGTCGGCTCAGACTAAACAGGGAGATAGAATCAGTGGGGGGGGGGGAATATCATCTGCAGACAGGAAGTACTTCTACTTTTACTCAAGTACAAGATCTGAGTCTCCTATGAAGCTGCAGATGAGAGCAGGTGCGTTCAAGGACCCTCCAACATGGTGAGAATTTTGAGTGTCTGCTGCTGAAGTTCACACGCCCTCATGTTCACACAGGGTCAGCAGGACACTGGGAATCCCCCAGATGATGCGTTCAAGTGCAGAAACAGGTTTATAGCCAAGTAGGTTTACACATGCGGGGAATTATCCTTGGTGTATTTGGATAAAAAGTAAGAAAAGGACCAGAAATAAAACTATTAAACTATGATTGAATTGTTTTGGTTCACTAATCCACAACACGTTAGCTTTGGAGACATGTTCAGTGTGTATTCTTTGTATATTCAGTTACTAGTCTGAGACGTAGTTCACAGCTTTAAAGGAGATGAAGAACATTGTAGTGATGATTAGTGGTTTTGTGTTCATGTAAGAGCAGTTAGAACACAATCTGACCGGGAACTCAATGGCTAGATCGTGAGTTTCCTGTATAGACTTTGTTCCAGCAGCTCATCATAACAGATCACCGGGCGGTGCATAGCTTTGACCTTTGACCCCTTGGTACTCACTTCCTGTCCTGTGGGAAGGAGTGTGTGTGGGAATCCTGCAGTGTGTGTGTTGTGTGTGTGTGTGTGTGTGTGTGGTGTGTGTGTGTGTGTGTGTGTGTGTGTGGTGTGTGTGTGTGTGTGTTGTGTGTGTGTGTGTGTGTGTGTGTGGGTGTGTGGTGTGTGTGGTGTGTGGTGTTTGTGTGTGTGTGTGTGTGTGTGTGTGTGTGTGTGTGTGTGTGTGTTGTGTGTGTGTGTGTTGTGTGTGTGTGTGTGTGGTGTGTGTTGTGTGTGTGGGTGTGTGTGTGTGGTGTGTGTGTGTGTGTGTGTGTGTGTGTGTGTGTGTGGTGTGTGTGTGTGGTTGTGTGTGTGTGTGTGTGTGTGTGTGTGTGTGTGTGTGTGTGTGTGTGTGTGTGTGTACACACACGTACAGACGGCGTTGAGTCTGAGGGGATGCATTACAGGGACAAGCAGATGCATGCAGGGTAATTTAGACCCGGCAGGAGGACGGGGTAAAAAGTGACATGTGTGTGAACAGATGATTAGGGTGAGGGACGGATTTATCTCCGGCTGAAACGTGAGCGTCAGGTCTTTGTTCATCTTTTCCACTCGACGATTGTACAGCTGATGTAGAGGCTTCGACAGCTAGAAGAGGGCTTTTATTTTGAAAATCCACAACAGAATATGCTGATTTGTCCCTGACACTTTGAGGTGGTGTGCTTTTATTCTGAAATTAGCTCAATCTGGGGAAGTGTGTTCCTTATTATGAAATATGTATTCATCTTTCCACTTGGATGATCGTACAGTGGATGGAGAGGCTTTAGGAGGGCTTTTATTTTGAAAATCCACAACAGAATATCCTGATATTGTCCCAGACACTTTGAGGTGGTGTGCTTTTATTCTGAAAAGAAATTGATTCAACCATTGATGAAAATACCAGCTTATAGAGGCAATGACGCTCCTTAAAGACATGTTAGAGCTCTCTTATTTTGAAAATCCACATCAAAAGTTCCTAGTTGGTCGTTTTAAAAAAATTATAATTTCATGTTATTAATTTAGTTTTTTTTCAAATTTGTTGTCACACAGACTTTTTGATGAAAACCTCGCCTTAAGGAGGCTTTTGTTTTGAAGCCAGATCTCACCGTGATACCTATAATAAACACGGACACAATCTGAGGGCTAGTTTTCAAATGTACCACATTTTAACTTTCTATTTAGGACTTTAAGAACGTCAAATTACAAGATGATGTTTATACAGCGTAAACACCGACTTTAAAGGTCCTTACACACCAAGCCGATTTCAGCCGTCGATAGATGTCTGGCGTCGATGAGCGTCCTGTCGCCCTACTCAGATTGGTGTGTCCCGCACCGTGTCTTTTCGGCCGCGCCGACACCTTCCGCCCCGATTCGACAGTTGAATCGGGAGGCTGTCGGCAAAAGAAATCACTCTGATTGGCTGTTCAGCTTAGCGAATCAGTGCATGAGAAGCGAAACGGAAGTGAAGAAGACGCAGAGATGCGAGGCGACACAACAGTCGGGTTCGTCGGGACGAGTTCTTTGGTCTCAGCTTGTGTGTCAGGGCCTTTATTCACCTCTCTCTCTCTCTCTCTCTCTCTCTCTCTCTCTCTCTCTCTCTCTCTCTCTCTCTCTCTCTCTGACGCCCGGAGGAAAACCAGAGCTCGTTCATCAGAGTTCGTTAGTCTCTGTTTGACTTAGAGCTCGTCATTAAATCTGAGATCACGTCATGACTCACAGAGACAATCATGCTGTCTGGAGATCAGAGTCTCAGATAACAGCTGAGAGTCTTCCTCCAATCATCTTCCTCCACTATCATCTTCATCCACTATCATCCAATCATCGTCCTCCTCTCATCGTCCCGGTGTCTCTCTGATGTGGGTTCAGTATTTTCTGTGAAGAGATCTCCAGACATGATGTCCCTGATTAAATCCCAAAGACGGAACACAAGTTTTTGGTCAATTAAAAAATAACCAAAAAATCATGGAATTAAAAAAACATCTACAAAATTAAATAAATATATAAAAAATGGCCTGAAAATAATTAAATGTAAAAAGGATAAAAACATTTTTCAAAATAAAAGAAACAAATAAAAAAGGGATTAAAACGAATTAAATTAAAATGAAACATTTTTTTAAGTAAAATAAATATGACTTATTCTCTGTAGATCTCCAGATGTCTTCTTTCTCCTCGAGGACATGATGTTCCTGATTTAATCCCAAAGAAAACACAAGTCTCCTTCAGACGGGAAGACCCCCCCCCCCCCGCTCTGTGGTTAAACACAGCTTAATTAAATCATTGCTAACTGATTAAAGCTGGATATTTCTGATATCTAATCTGTGCTGCAGGCTCCAAAACAAACCTCTCCTCCAGTGAACCACACGGTTTCATTATTCTGTGAGGACGGCCACAAAACTCCTGTTTGAAATCTGTCTCGTTATACCGCGATCCTCGAAGGAAACGTCTGTGGAGAATGAATCCATCTCAGGGTTTCTCAACAACCTCCTTTAACTCTCAGAATCAGGTTTATTGCCAGGTAGGTCCCCTTGCACATCTAGGAATTTTACTTGATGTCATGGTGCAGACATAAAATATAAAAAACAAGAAATCTAATATAAAAAACAAGAAATCTTTTACACCGTAATAAAATACAGTTAAATAGCAGTAAAAATTAAATAAGGCAGTAATTTACATGGAAATAGAATGCTATGAATCAGTTTTAGAATATAAACTATGAAATGTGAAATCAGAATATGTGCAGAAAGGAGTATGAACATTGTGTGCATTAATGTAATGCATATAGTCTATGATGTGGCAGAGGTAAAGTGTCAGTGGGGGGGCCGGGCCTTGTTTAAGAGGCCGGTAGCGGAGGGGAAGAAACTGTTCAGGTGGCGAGAGGTTCTGGTCCCGATGGAGCGCAGCCTCCTGCCAGAGGGGAGGGGGGTGAACAGTTTGTGTCCAGAGGGGAGGGGGGTGAACAGTTTGTGTCAGAGGGGAGGGGGGTGAACAGTTTGTGTCAGAGGGGAGGGGGGTGAACAGTTTGTGTCCAGAGGGGAGGGGGGTGAACAGTTTGTGTCCAGAGGGGAGGGGGGTGAACAGTTTGTGTCAGAGGGGAGGGGGGTGAACAGTTTGTGTCAGAGGGGAGGGGGGTGAACAGTTTGTGTCAGAGGGGAGGGGGGTGAACAGTTTGTGTCCAGAGGGGAGGGGGGTGAACAGTTTGTGTCCAGAGGGGAGGGGGGTGAACAGTTTGTGTCCAGAGGGGAGGGGGGTGAACAGTTTGTGTCAGAGGGGAGGGGGGTGAACAGTTTGTGTCCAGAGGGGAGGGGGGTGAACAGTTTGTGTCAGAGGGGAGGGGGGTGAACAGTTTGTGTCCAGAGGGGAGGGGGGTGAACAGTTTGTGTCCAGAGGGGAGGGGGGTGAACAGTTTGTGTCCAGAGGGGAGGGGGGTGAACAGTTTGTGTCCAGAGGGGAGGGGGCTGTTTCTCAGGTGTAAAGTAACAAAGTACATTTACTTACTTGCTCAGTTTATGCTACTTTATCATTTTTGTACCAGTTTAAATGTCGTCTCAAACAAAGACTGTAAAACGTTGGCCTTTTGGTGGTCGCTATCTTTGTTTTGATTGGTTGTCATCGTCTTGGTTTTTGGTCGATGGATCTACGTTT
The DNA here is from genome assembly GCA_011823955.1 of Dissostichus mawsoni. NCBI lineage: Eukaryota > Metazoa > Chordata > Actinopteri > Perciformes > Nototheniidae > Dissostichus > Dissostichus mawsoni. The sequence continues at coordinate 2,834,865 of JAAKFY010000004.1, read as the reverse complement.
TTTGGCTGAGATTTGGTTCAAAGTTTGTGGAAAAAAAGCGAATAAATGTACTTTTTCTGAGGTTACGTGCTATGAATCTGTTCCTACAAATCCCACTGTCCTGTTGCATCATGGGAAATGTAGTACCTAGTGTTTGTGGACTAAAGGTCAGAATGCTGCTGAGACATGAAACTCTCTTAAAGTCTTCCGTCCACACGGAATCGGCTCAAGAAACGTGTCCGTCCGCACTAGACCGCTGGAGACGCTGTAGTACATATGCCGGGCCTGTAAGTGGCGCTGTACTTCCGCCACAAAATACACCAAAAGCAGCGAAGAAGACCTCCGGAGCATGGGCATAAGGCATAAATAGATTTTGCACTAACATCTGTATCATAGTCAGTAGCGTCTGGAGCACGAACGCAACCCTGTGATCTGCCATTGTTGTTGTTGTTGTTGTTGGCAAAACGCATCAGCAATGACGCGGGGGTGAGCAGGAGAGGAGAGGCGGGGCTATGGCGTCATCGTTTCAGGAAATGATCGTATAGGGCGTACACACGGAGCCGCAAGCGTGTCGTCTCCAGACTAACCCACTTTGGGAGTCGGTTTCGGGCTCCGAAGCGCGGCTCCGCTTCGGCCTCGTGTGTGTGTGTGTGTGTGTGTGTGTGTGTGTGTGTGTGTGTGTGTTGTGTGTGTGTGTGTGTGTGTGTGTGTGTGTGTGTGTGTGTGTGGTGTGTGTGTGTGTGTGTGTGTGTGTGTGTGTGTGTGTGTGTGGTGTGTGTTGTGTGTGTGTGTGTGTGTGTGTGTGTGTGTGTGTGGTGTGTGTGTGTGTGTGTGTGTGTGTGTGTGTGTGTGTGTGTGTGTGTGTGTGTGTGTGTGTGTGTGTGTGTGTGTGTGTGTGTGTGTGTGTGTGTGTGTGTGTGTGGTGTGTGTGTGTGTGTGTGTGTGTGTGTGTGTGGTGTGTGTGTTGTGGCAGCCTCCGGAAAAAGACAAAAAAATCTTCAAACTAAATATAATAATCAGATTAAAATTAACCAAGAATTAAGAAAAGGAAGATAATGGTTTTGCAGCTGTGTGTGTGGGGGGTGTTTTGTCTCTGATAATGATGGGGGGGGGTTCGTTTGTTCCTGACGTCTTGCTGTGATGACACCTCTGTGGGGGGGCAGCTTCTTCTTCTTCTTTGGTGGTCTCTGCTGTTAAACCTCCTCCCAACACCCTCATGTGACGGGGGTTATTTAGGACTCCTGGGGTTTGTTGCGTCTGCAGTGACTTTCCCTCGTCTCTGTTCCTTTAAATCCAGTTCAAACGACTTTTATGAGACGCTGTGGGGGGGATTTAACGAGTAATTACCTGCAGGTTTTCTGTCCTCAGTCTCGGTGCACATTAGTTTATAAAGTTGTGACACAGTTTACTTAACACTGAGGAACTTAGATTAGTGAAACGATAGGGGAAAACGCAGCTCCTTTAAGACGTCTTAGTGAGCTTTTATTTTTGAAATCCGCATCAGAATTTCTTGATGTTGTCTGAGTGACACTCTGAGGTGCTGCGCTTTTATTCTGAAAATAACTGACTCTGGAAATGTGTCAGTGGCTTTTATTCTGAAGGCCAATTATCTACTTTAACATAAACTGCAGATACTTATCGTGACAGGAAGTTTAATACCGCAATCTTTTCATATAGTTGACATACAACATGTGTGACCTTCAACATACATGTATATTAAAAAAGTGACATCCTGTTAAAGGTATGTATTTTATATTTCCCTTATACACAGATGATGACAGGGCTGCAGCTCCTCACATTAAAACCTCCTTCCTGCCTCACCTCCCCCTCACAGGCTAATTGGAAATCCCCCCACCACACACCCACACACACACCCACACCCACACCCACACACACACACCACACACACACACACACACACACACACACACACACACCCACACCCACACACACCCACACACTGATTTGTATTAACATGTGAATGCAGCTGTTGGAGAGCAGGGAAACTTTCTTGAGGGGCCGCAGACTTTTTATCACCTGGAGCTCTTATCCATACACACACACACACACACACACACTCACACTCACACTCACACTCACACTCACACACACGCTAATCCCCCCTCGTCCAATCAGCTGGCGGCTGGACTGTTTATCAAACACAGAAGAAGAGATTACGTTTTATTTCCACATTCCTGCTGTGATTTATTCCCCGCGGTGCGTTCAGGTGCTCGTACGGTGCGTTCAGGTGCTCGTACGGTGTCTGTTTCCTGAGTGGAAGCGTCCTCTCTATAGGAGCGGTCACACATTAACTGGCAGCATGAATGTGTAACTGACCCACTTTACATGTCAGTGTGCAGATTAACATTCCTCTGCGCTTTATAAACACAGCGAGCAGCAAACAGATTTAACGTGACGCAGAAATACTGAAAGCAGCTGATGTTCAGAAACTGGAGTTACAGACGAGTGAAGAAAAGGAGTGGCTAAAGAAAGAAATGAAACTAAACTCTTTTTACCTTAAACTTCTCCTTCTCGTGTTTCAAACCTGTTTCTGACCTGGTTTTTATTCACTGAAATCTGAGCCACAAACATACAGTTCCTACTTTAAAGAGTCCTCTCCTGCTGATGTTCAGGTGTATATCAGTATGTAGTGTCTCTACTTTAAAGAGTCCTCTCCTGCTGATGTTCAGGTGTATATCAGTATGTAGTGTCTCTACTTTAAAGAGTCCTCTCCTGCTGATGTTCAGGTGTATATCAGTATGTAGTGTCTCTACTTTAAAGAGTCCTCTCCTGCTAATGTTCAGGTGTATATCAGTATGTAGTGTGTCTACTTTAAAGAGTCCTCTCCTGCTGATGTTCAGGTGTATATCAGTATGTAGTGTCTCTACTTTAAAGAGTCCTCTCCTGCTGATGTTCAGGTGTGTATCAGTATGTAGTGTCTCTACTTTAAAGAGTCCTCTCCTGCTGATGTTCAGGAGTATATCAGTATGTAGTGTCTCTACTTTAAAGAGTCCTCTCCTGCTGATGTTCAGGTGTATCAGTATGTAGTGTCTCTACTTTAAAGAGTCCTCTCCTGCTAATGTTCAGGTGTATATCAGTATGTAGTGTCTACTTTAAAGAGTCCTCTCCTGCTGATGTTCAGGTGTATATCAGTATGTAGTGTCTCTACTTTAAAGAGTCCTCTCCTGCTGATGTTCAGGTGTGTATCAGTATGTAGTGTCTCTACTTTAAAGAGTCCTCTCCTGCTGATGTTCAGGTGTGTATCAGTATGTAGTGTGTCTACTTTAAAGAGTCCTCTCCTGCTGATGTTCAGGTGTATATCAGTATGTAGTGTCTCCACTTTAAAGAGTCCTGTAACGTCTCTCAGCTCCGTCTCTTCCTCATGAGGAAACTGTTTCATGTTCTTGGAGTTTGAACTCTGCATTCCTCACATTCCCGCCCTGAGCTGTATCTGAAAGGAGTCTCTGTTGACCTCTGACCCCTGCACCTGCTCCCCCATGGGGAAACACTGCGTTACAAACTGAGGAGAAAACACTCATCTTAAGATCTAAAACTCCTCTCCATTCAAAGATTCAACATTCAAAGGTTTTATTGTCAAAGCTCAGAAGCTGCAGCTCCCTAACAAGCCTTCTCTGACCAACAGACCTCACTGTAGTGCGAATAATGCCATCTGTTTGGGTCTATTCTAACATTTTAGACGCCTAAAAAAGTCCCTGTTAGTGCTCTGTTTGACTCACTGTGTGGTGGTCTATTTAAATATTCAAAACAATATTAGAAAATGTAATTATTTGGGAGAATAAAAGGACGTTTCCTAAGACAAATAACTAGTTAAATGTACGTTCCAAAGATCCAATGAAACATCTGGGTTTTTAGGTTTTAAAAAGTTACTAATTCAACTTTTATTTCAATACTTGTTATCTATCAAGCAGGGAAAAGGGCACCAAACTCCATTTTAAAATCTAGCAATTGAATGTAGCATCCCTCAGAAATCCCATGACACAACCTCATAAACCCTTAAGACAAATAATCCTAAATGTTTTTTGTCTTCTGCTAAATTCGGCATTAAATAAAACCTGGTTTCTGGTGTTTTAGGAGACAGTTGGGACACTCAATATTGACTTGTTTCTGAATAACAGACGTCACTTGAGTGTGAATTTAAGTGCAATCTGTGCAGCCGTTCACCTGAGCTCAGAATAATCAGATTACTTCCGTGCATGTAAACACGGCGCCGACCTTTGACCCCCGGCTGAAAAGCGCAGAGTCGTCGTCGTCGGATTTGCTCTCGAGTCGCCGCTCGCCGTCCGAAAAGTCAAAGCGGCCATTGTTCGTCACGGAGGAGAAGAATGCATGAGCTCATGGGAGGACATTTAATTGGACGGCGCTGCGAGCTTTTCCCCTTAAACTCCCCCATGGCAACTGTAACCACCACCACCACCCCCCCCCCCCCCCGACTGCAAGAGGATTCACAGGAATGTACTGTAAGACACAAGAAACACTTAGTAATCTGGACAACACCACAAGACACCAGATTTACTTTAAAGGCTGCAGCATAAAAACCCTTAAGTTCTTTAAAAGTTTCCTTAAGTATGAAAGCCTAAAAATTAAGGATTCACAGGAATGTACTGTAAGAAACAAGAAACACTTAGTAATCTGCAGAATACAAGACCACAAAACACCCTTAAGTTCTTTAAAAAGGTCCCTTAAGTATTAAGGCCATAGAATTAAGGATTCACATGAAACACTTAGTAATCTGCACAAGACCACAAGACACCAGATTTACTTTAACAGCTGCTGCACAAATAACCCTTAAGTTCTTTAAAAGGTTCCCTTAAATATGTATGCCTTTTTGAATGGAGGATTACTAATCTGCAGATTAAAACACTAATAAAAACCATTTTACTTTAGAAACTGCTTCGCAATAAAAACCTTAAGTTCTTTAAAAAAGTTCCCTTAAATATTTATGCCATTAAATGAACAGGAATATACTTAAACAATAATAATTATAATAAAACAACTAATCTCCAGAATACAAGACGAAAAAACACAAGATTCTACGTTAACAGCTGCTGAACAAAAACCCTTAAGTTCTTTAAAAAGTTCCCTACATTTTAAAGCCTTTAAATGGAGGATTTACAGGAATGTACTTTAAAAAAATGTATAATAAAAATACTGATCTGCAGAATACAAGACTACAAAACACCAGATTTCCATTTAACAGCTGCTGCACAAAAACCCTTAAGTTCTTTAAAAGGTCCCTTAAGTATTAAGGCCGTAAAATTAAGGATTCACAGGAATACACTTTAAAATAATTATAATAAACAAGTACAAGACCACAAGACACCAGATTTCCCTTTGACAACTGCAGAAGAAAAAAAAACTTAAGTTCTTTAAAACGTTCCCTTAAATATTAAAGTCTTTTTAAATGGAGGATTTACAGGAATGTTCTTTAAATAATAAAAAAACGTACTAATCAAAATAAAACACTAAAAAACACCAGAATTTACTTAAAAAGCTGCTGCACAAAAAAAACAACTTTAACTTCTTTAAAAAGTTCCCTTAAGTGTTGAGGCCTTAAAATGGAGAATTTACAGGAATACACTTTTTAATTTTTTATTACACTAATCTACAGACTGCACTGTGCACAGTTGCATTAGATGATAATGTACTCTGCAGATTAAAACACTAATAAAGACAATTTGACTTTAAAAGCTGCTTCACAAAGAAAAACCCTTAAGTAACCCTTAAATTCTCATAAAAGGTCCCTTAAGTATTAAGGCCTTATAGTGGAGGGTTCACAGGGTTTCTCACTGTGTGTTTACACCTTTTATAAACCTCTACCTGCTCATCAATAAAGCTGATCCTGATTCTTAAAAACTCTTAAATCTAAGGGGAAATCTCTGTTTCTCTCTGCACTTAAAAACAAAATGAGAATAGTGGCTAAATAATCTCGTCTGTCCTTAATGTCTCCAGCAGTTCTTCTTCCTTCTGACTCTTTGTTCTCCCTTAGTCTCTGGGTTTTCATCCCTGCTGCTGAGGTTCGTGTCTCGACTCGTCGCCCTGTAGCTTGACGGACCGACGGCAGGACGACGAGTCGAGACGAGTCCTCTCTAAACTCTGAGACCTCCGATCACTCGTTACCTGAAACCCCTTAAACACAGAAACACAGGAAATACCCTCAAACGGGATTAGTGATTAGTGTTCACGTCTCCAGGAGATCTATCTATTCATATTTATTTATATATTAATAATAAAGGATCTCTGGTGGATCTTAAATAAATAAGGGAAACATGCCTGGAGTAGTCCTGAGTCACCCTTCTCCTAATCATGATCTATATCTCATATTTACACAAATATATACATACAATAAATACTATAACAAATCATTTTAATATAGTTTTACATTTAAAAAGAAAAAAAGAAAGTTATGTACATTAATAGTTTTAAATATGTATTAATTTAGTATAATATATATATTTCACACACACACACACACACACACACACACACACACACACACACACACACACACACACACACACACACACACACACACACACACACACACTCTGCAGCCTGTTGTCATGTCTTCCATATCTGGGCAGGAAAAAACTCTCACTCTCTCTCCCTCTCTCTCTCTTTCTACACACACACACACACACACACACACACACACACACACACACACACACACACACACACACACACACACACACACACACACACTCCTGCCCCCCCCCAGTTCTCTCAATGGGCCGTTAGCTCTGCTTAAAGCTCGACAGCTAATTGACGTTTCTTAAATCTGAGCAGAGAGGGGACTTTCTTAAAGGGCCAGTACACTGATCTCACTGATTTGATACTATCTGCTTCCTGTTTCTTATCGGAGGAAGACCCCAGCGAGGTTCATTTATTAATATGAAACACACAACAATACAAATTACAATTAAATTACAAAATAAAAGAGATAAAAAAATATGTAAGATTAATAAACGAATGATAGAAAACGTTGTAGAAATGATTTGACATTTCTTATGACTGTCTTTTCCTACTTGACGACATGTTTCTGGACCCAGCAGAAGGCTCGTTTGGTGAGCTTTTATTTTGAAAGTCCGCTGTGAGGGTCCTGCTGGTCTCTGACAGATAACTCCGGGTTAGGGTTTGTTTCCTCCCGAGGAGTCGCTCTTTGTTCCGGCGTCATACGGCTCCTCTATAAAAGCCTCTCTTTGTCCCTCAAATTCTTCCTCGTCAATACGCCAATTGTTCTGAGGAAGAGGAGGAGGAAGAGGAGGGAGATTCCTGCGGCTGCACATCATCAACACTTAAAGACTGTACATTTAACACAAAGCTGAGCTGCCGTCGTCTGAACCGCTCTAACTGTGATGTTGTTTAGCCTGAAGGTCATCCATCAGCTTTGACTATCAGAACAACAAGACGCAGAAAAAGGCGTTTTATGTTAAGAAATTGCCAAAAATACACTTTTTATCACAGCCAGAAACTATAAAATACAAATAATTGTATACGTTTCAACCTTTCCGTCGATATTCAAACAAGTGATTTTTGATTTACAATTCCTCCAGGAAAAATAATCCAATTCTAGCTGAAAATTGTGATTTATTTATTTATTTTTAAATCAAGATAACAATTTTATTTGGCTGAGATTAAATTCTGCCAAAAACGAAAGTGCACACACCACAGAGATCCTGTAAATGACATTAAATTCTGCGCTTCTTTACGCAACTGTGAAGCTATCAAAGAGTCTGCTCAGACAAACCGTGATACGACGAAAAATCTGAGAAACTTTGACGACATTTCACTTAAATCTTTCCTCTTTTCCTGTGCTCTTAAGGTTTCTCTTTAAGGGTGTTAGACATGTTGTGAGTTCTCCACTGCTGGCGATGATCGTGCCGTTTCCCTGGAGCCGCAGGGCTTTTATTCTGAAGTACAGAAAGAGGCCTCAGTGAGGAACATGTGACAGAAAACTTCATGTATTTATATATTGATATATTTCCACTCATCATGTGACTGAGTGTTACAAAGCTGTGTGTTGCGTTGTCTGACAGCAGCCTCGTTTCCTCTCAGTTTCCCTCTGTGTTTGTCTGCTGGACGCCGACTGATGCTTTTGTGTTTTATTTAAAGAGACATCGGGGGGGGGGGGGGGGACTTCCTGCCGGCTGGTCGGGTTCTTGATCATATTTAAATAAAAGTGATTAATCTCCCTTTTATTCTGAAACTCCTCGGAGCTCCTCTCTGCATTTTGCTGTCTTGTTGGGATCCAGAAGAGTTCAGAAGGAGCTGATGTTTCCATGGAGTAGACGTGATTTTAAAGGTCCTTTATTGTTAATAAACTGAGATGATCAACGAGCTTCAGAAACCACCAAATGACAAAGAATGGCTAAATCAGATTTTAAGAATATCAGAATCATTAAATATTGCTTAATCCAAGTTTTAAAAAAAATGGTTGAAAATATGTTAAAGGTGTCATGGCCATTTCTACTGATCATAGTTCCATTGTTGAGGTCTACTAGAATAGATTCACATTGTTCAATGTTCCAAACTCTCATTGGTTTCTCATACAGCATCTCTGTATAGTATGTGTATTCACTCTCTGTCCTACACGCTTGTTGGAGCTCCTGCCCCCCCCCCCCCCCCTATGAGCCCAGTGGCCGTCTGCGAGACAGCCAAACCCAGCCCCAAACCCAGCCCCACACACACACACACACACCCGCAGCCTGGCTGGGAGTTTGTGTGTGTGCCCAGGCTGAGTTCCGCAGTGTTTCGCCGACCCCACACCAGTGAGCCAGCTGGCTCCGCGGACGTTACGTTACGTCACTATACCCGAAATACGTCACTATACCCAAGAAGTAAACAATGGAAAAAGAGAAATCCCCAACGAGGCGTTCTGGGGCAGCAGAGAGAGGTCTTCTCTGTGTTAGAGCTTTACTCCCTACAGGGTGCACTTTGAGGGTTTGTGACTCTGCAGACCGTTTACATGCAGAAGCTACAGAACACAAGGGGACGGGTCAGAACCGGAAAAGCATGACATGGGACCTTTACAAATGCTTATATCCAATTACAAAATATCGCCTAATTGAAAAAATCAACTAATCCAAGTTAATAAAAAATGCAAATCCAACAAAAAATGAATGCTTAATTCGCACTTTGTTCCATCTCATACCTTTTTAAATATTCACAGCAGGTAGGTCATCGTTTCTGCTGTAAATCTGTCTCCACCCTGCAGCTCTCATTAACCTTGAGACACACAGACACACACACACACACACACACACACACACACACACACACACACACACACACACACAGGAGGAAGCCGGTGTGTTTGCAGTTGCTTCATTGTTTCCTGTAATAAACTGCAGCCTTTTGTTGCTCCTATCAGCTGCTTCACCTTTATTTGCCGTCCACACAGAGGGGCCCTCTGAGGGGGGGAGGCCCTCTGTTTACTGAGTGGATTCTTTAGCCGAGCAAACAGCACACACACACACACACACACACACACTCTCAAACATGCCGGCGTTCCTCCCGCTGACTGACGTCTCCTGGAACATGGAGCCTGCTGCAACTCGCCGTGTGTGTGTGTGTGTGTGTGTGTGTGTGTGTGTGTGTGTGTGTGTGTGTGTTGTGTGTGTGTGTGTGTGTGTGTGTGTGTGTGTGTGTGTGTGTGTGTGTGTGTGTGTGTGTGTGTGTGTGTGTGTGTGTGTGTGTGTGTGTGGGTGTGTGTGTGGTTGTGTGTGGTGTGTGTGTGTGTGTGTGTGTGTGTGTGTGTGTGTGTGGTGTGTGTGTGGTGTGTGTGTGTGTGTGTGTGTGTGTGTGTGTGTGTGTGTGTGGTGTGTGTGTGTGTGTGTGTGTGTGTGTGTGGTGTGTGGTGTGTGTGTGTGTGTGTGGCGTTTAAGAACCATCCCGCGCTTTAGCATGTTCCAACTTCACTTCACATTCCTGCCCCCCCTCCCCCCCCCCATCAGCACTTCTTAGAGAGAGACCCTCAGTGTTTCCAGGAGCCTCAGATTGAACGCTTCCTGCAGACGTAATAATAATAATAATAATCCATGTTTAGTAAACTCTGGCTAACATGCAGCTGCACGGCCTTCAGGGGTTAAACACCCGTTATCTTCCACTCAAGGTGACCCTCCAGCAGACCTTAAACAAACCGCAGACGATGCATGAAGACGGAAATATGTCACATATATACCAACGACTACAGAGAGCAGCCGTGACCTTACAACAGCAAAAGGCTTCTAGAAGATTCGTCAAGTTGATCTTAATTGTCCCGTCGCGTAAAAACTACTTCAGAAAGAAATGACACATCATTACAGAGTGAGGGAGATGGACATGCTTGATGCAAACGTACCACTTTGCTATGGATGCTCACACACACACACACACCACACACACACACACACACACACACACACACACACGCGCAGTTCTTCCACAGGCTGTTGGATCAGTTTGTCCTCAGACGATCAGCTGATGATAACTGACTCTGAAAGGATGGGTTGAAGATCATTATGTGACGTTATATTCAGTTTCCATGTTCTGTGGACTTCACTGTGTATCTTTGGGGAGCTCTTATCGCTCTGAAATCCTAATGTACCGTGTTCCACATTGTGCGGGTTGATGTCCATCACCTTAATAATGTGTGTGTTATGATGGAGGTACATTGGGTTTGATGTCAGACAGATTTGTGCTGAGCTGTGGTTTGCGTCTCATCAACACCTCGTATGGGTTTCTATGCTGATGGCATGCAGGTGTGTCGGTGTGTCGGTGTGTCGGTGTGTTGGCATGCAGGTGTGTCGGTGTGTTGGCATGCAGGTGTGTCGGTTGTGTCGGTGTGTTGGTGTAATGGAGATGTGACCCGTAGTATTTGGAGAACAGAAGCAACAGATATGAGATCAGATCAGACCCTTGGGGACATTCAGGCGTTCATAGCAGCAGCAGGGTGAGAGTTAGAAACAGGATTCACACGAGGTAAAAATAAAGACAAAATAGAATTTAAAAAAGAAAAAAAAAAAGTAAATAATAATACAAAATGTTTTTAAAGTGATAAAGTAACTGTTGAAAGAAGACGTAGCGTTTGAATGAACATGTGACATATATTTACAGAAGTGTGCCGATGTGAGTTCAATCATTGGACAGCAGAGAGTCTCTAGTGATGGGAGTTACGGCTCTTTGAAGGGAGTCGGATCTTATGGCTCCATTCCTTTCCGAGAGCCGTTCAAAAGAGCCGTTGTTTTAAAGGGGGCGGGGTTAATAGGTTTATCTGTGAAATAATCACCAGGATAAAGATCGACTGTATTGCCAGAAATCTACTTTCACTCACAGTAAAATGTATAACTTGCTCCATCTCTCAGCCGAACTACTACTCAAGCGTTACGCCATCATCTTGTTTTAATGGTACTACACATCTCTGGCTAACTGCATTCAGGAGAGCAGGTTCCCGTAAAGGCGAGTGGATTCACGGCCGGCAGTGAACCTACGATAAAAAGAACGGCTCTCACCAAGTACGACTCGGTTCCCTTCGTTCTTCTACCAAAGAGCCGTTCAAAAGAATCGGATCGTTCGCGAACGTAACATCTCTAGTGCATACATCCTGGTTTCCATAGAGCAGGGCACAAATATGAGGTGACCTGGATCTCGTCGTAGCGTCTCTGTAACAGATATTTAACGAGGAGCTGTTGTCCGTGAGTTTTAACCCCGTGTGTGTTCCCTCTGCAGGCAAGGCCTTCGACATCACCTACGTCCGGCTGAAGTTCCACACCAGCCGCCCCGAGAGCTTCGCCATCTACAAGCGGACTCGTGAGGGCGGGCCCTGGGTGCCCTACCAGTACTACAGCGGCTCCTGTGAGAAGACCTACCAGAAGGCGGGGCGGGGCTTCATCCGCACCGGGGAGGACGAGCAGCAGGCGCTCTGCACCGACGACTTCAGCGACATCTCGCCGCTCACCGGGGGCAACGTGCCTTCTCCACGCTGGAGGGCCGGCCCAGCGCATAAACTTCGACAACAGCCCCGTGCTCCAGGTGAGTGGGTCACGGTACTCTCTTTAGAACTTAGGCCAGGAGCCAAAGCTTGTGTCTTTGTCTTTACTCACACCGAGCATCGAGATCAGAACACCAGCAGCAGCGTGTTTTACAAACGGTGACCAATAGAAACCTTGAAGTGTTTACAGATCGTAAATACAGTCTCCTCTCCTCAGCAACAGGAAGTATGCTTGTAGTTTTTTTCCCCAGAAGGCCGTGCAGCAGGTCAGGTTGCAGGTTTAATGCCAAGTGTTGCATCACGTTGCTAGGCGACGCCCCCGGGTTTCCCAGTGACCTGCAGCTGGACCTCTCCCCCCCCTCTTTATCCCCCGGCTCTTCCTTTTACTCCCCCCCACTCTCTTTCCTCTCCCTCCTCTCTTACTCTCTATTTTCTCCCCATTCTCTCCTCCCTCCGCTTTTTGACTTTTGCTCCACTTTAAAATTAAAAAAAAACCCAAATAAAATACTTTTTGCTCTCCTCTCTCCTCCCTTCCAGTCCTCCCTATTTCCTCTCCTCTCTCCTCCTTCCTGTCCTCCCTATTTCCTCCCCCTCTCCTCCCTTCCTGTCCTCCCTATTTCCTTCCTCTCTCCTCCCTTCCAGTCCTCCCTATTTCCTCCCCTCTCCTCCCTTCCGGTCCTTCCTATTTCCTCTCCTCTCTCTCCCTTTCTACCCCTCATTGTGTTGGTGTTTCCATGTCTCTCTCCTCACTTTCCTCCCCCTCTCTGTCCTCTCTCCTCTCATCCTCTCCTCCTCCTCTCCTCTCTTTCCTCCCCCTCTCCTCTCTTTCCTCCTCCCCCTCTCCTCTCTTTCCTCCCCCTCTCCTCCCTTTCTACCCCTCATTGTGTTGGTGTTTCCATGTCTCTCTCCTCACTTTCCCCCCTCTCTGTCCTCTCTCCTCTCATCCTCTCCTCTCTCCTCTCTTTCCTCCCCTCTCCTCTCTTTCCCCCCCCTCTCCTCCCTTTCTACCCCCTGTGTTTCCATTCTGCTCGGATTGTTGCACAACTTTCTGTTTTTTAAATCTTGTATTTCTTCATCAACAACAACGAGGCGTTTCCTGAAGTCCTTAAAAACCCAAACCACATTTAGAGCTGAAACAACACGAGTCAGTTAAAAACAACTCACTTTATTCATATAATAACTATTAACCACAGTTCCCAGTAATACAATACCACTCAGTGCATAGGAACACAGATTACAACTGACTAAAAGTTATTTATTCAGAGCTAAAGATGAATCGATTAAGTTTTTATTCAATAACAATAATTTCATTAACCAAAGTAAAAGAAATCAGTCAAAATTATCTTTTCCAGCTTCTTGTTCATTTTGAATATCTCGTCTTTGATAGCAATCTAAATATCTTTGAGACTTTTTAAGAAGTAATCTTTGGGGAAACCCTGATGCTCACACCTGTATGTGCAGGTAAACACACCTGAATGAGAGTAAATGCTTGTTTTTTGATGAGAGATGAGTGATGGAGAGGTAAATGAACAGATTTAGCTCCGCGGCTCAGCTGTGAACTCCTTATTTGTCTCGTCGGCATGAAGCTATTTATACCGAGGGACTCTTTCAGGAGGCGTCAGACGGCTGTTAGTCACTCTCACACATTCCTGCCGTCTGACATCCAGCTTTAAAGAGGGGAAAACCACCAGCAGAGACAGTCCACCTTAAATGACCAGCATTCCACCTTAAATATATGACAATCCACCTTAAATAACCAGCATTCCACCTTAAATTACCACCAGTCCACCTTAAATTACCAGCAGTCCACCTTAAAAAAAACATCAGTCCAACATTAAAAATTCAGAATCCACCTTAAACAACCATAATTCCATTTTAAATAACCGAAAGTCCACCTTAAATAACCGAAAGTCCACCTTAAATAACCAGCAGTCCACCTTAAATTACCAGCAGTCCACCTTAAATTACCATCAGTCCACCTTAAATAACCTCCCTAGTACCTCGTTTTATTCTGGAGCTGCGGTTGCTTTCGGCCGGTTAAATTAACCGGAGTCTCTTTACAGCCGCCGGCTCATCTCAGGGGAACGTATCTGTGAGATATGAATACAAATAATATTACAGCGATGGAAGAAGTATTCAGTACTGCAGTAAAATACTCTATGACGAGAGAAAGTCTTGCAGAGTGCATTCAATGAAATAAATAAATATTAGTTATTGTTCAGTATAAATACTGCAGTAATCTGACGTGCCTCTGACAGTACTGCAGTAATCTGACATGCCTCTGACAGTACTGCAGTAATCTGACATACCTCTGATTGTACAGTGAAGTACTGCAGTAATCTGACGTGCCTCTGAGAGTACTGAAGTAATCTGACATACCTCTGATTGTACAGTGAAGTACTGCAGTAATCTGACGTGCCTCTGAGAGTACTGAAGTAATCTGATGTACCTCTGATTGTACAGTGAAGTACTGCAGTAATCTGACGTGCCTCTGAGAGTACTGCAGTAATCTGACGTACCTCTGATTGTACAGTGAAGTACTGCAGTAATCTGACGTGCCTCTGAGAGTACTGCAGTAATCTGACGTACCTCTGATTGTACAGTGAAGTACTGCAGTAATCTGACGTGCCTCTGAGAGTACTGCAGTAATCTGACGTACCTCTGATTGTACAGTGAAGTACTGCAGTAATCTGACGTGTCTCTGACAGTACTGCAGTAATCTGACATACCTCTGAGAGTACTACAGTAATCTGACGTGCCTCTGACAGTACTGCAGTAATCTGACATACCTCTGATTGTACAGTGAAGTACTGCAGTAATCTGACGTGCCTCTGAGAGTACTGCAGTAATCTGACGTACCTCTGATTGTACAGTGAAGTACTGCAGTAATCTGACGTGCCTTTGAGAGTACTGCAGTAATCTGACATACCTCTGATTGACAGTGAAGTACTGCAGTAATCTGACGTGCCTCTGAGAGTACTGCAGTAATCTGACATACCTCTGATTGTACAGTGAAGTACTGCAGTAATCTGACGTACCTCTGAGAGTACTGCAGTAATCTGACGTACCTCTGATTGTACAGTGAAGTACTGCAGTAATCTGACGTGCCTCTGAGAGTACTGCAGTAATCTGACATACCTCTGATTGTACAGTGAAGTACTGCAGTAATCTGACGTGCCTCTGAGAGTACTGCAGTAATCTGACGTACCTCTGATTGTACAGTGAAGTACTGCAGTAATCTGACGTGCCTCTGAGAGTACTGCAGTAATCTGACATACCTCTGATTTACAGTGAAGTACTGCAGTAATCTGACGTACCTCTGAGAGTACTGCAGTAATCTGACGTACCTCTGATTGTACAGTGAAGTACTGCAGTAATCTGACGTGCCTCTGAGAGTACTGCAGTAATCTGACGTACCTCTGATTGTACAGTGAAGTACTGCAGTAATCTGACGTGCCTCTGAGAGTACAGCAGTAATCTGACGTACCTCTGATTGTACAGTGAAGTACTGCAGTAATCTGACGTGCCTCTGAGAGTACAGCAGTAATCTGACGTACCTCTGATTGTACAGTGAAGTACTGCAGTAATCTGACGTGTCTCTGAGAGTACTGCAGTAATCTGACGTACCTCTGAGAGTACTGCAGTAATCTGACGTACCTCTGATTGTACAGTGAAGTACTGCAGTAATCTGACGTGCCTCTGAGAGTACTGCAGTAATCTGACGTACCTCTGAGAGTACTGCAGTAATCTGACGTACCTCTGAGAGTACTGCAGTAGGCTGACGTACCTCAGAGTACTGCAGTAATCTGACGTACCTCTGATTGTACAGTGAAGTACTGCAGTAATCTGACGTACCTCTGATTGTACAGTGAAGTACTGCAGTAATCGACGTACCTCAGAGTACTGCAGTAATCTGACGTACTCTGATTGTACAGTGAAGTACTGCAGTAATCTGACGTACCTCTGATTGTACAGTGAAGTACTGCAGTAGTGATCGTAGTACTTGAGTGTATTTGTCCGCTGGATGTTTGTAATCCCGCAGGATTGGTGGGTGATTGATGGATAACACATGGTGCGTTCAGGGTCCAGTGTGTTGGAGCTTCCTGAGGAGGAACAGCTGATCCGTCCTCATGAATCATAACCATAGAGAGTGGGCGATAGCGTTAGCGACAGATAGCTGAGCAGCTGCTCCAACAATGAGCCGCCTTCATCAGAAACAGAAAAACAGTAAGATGTCTGGAGGCGTTCAGAGTTACAGACTCAGTGTTCCTCCTGTAGTGATCACAGGTTAGACACGTATCCTGAGCCTTTACTGAAGTCAGAGTACTCACACACAACTTTAAAATACTTTAAAGGAAGTATAAGTCCTGAATTAAAATGTTACTCGAGCAACAGTATGAGTAAATAAAGAAAATGGATAATGCTATTTAATGAATAAAGATAATAATGTTGGCTCGCACTGATCTGATGTACCCTTCCAAAAATCACTTAACATTTATTCACATGTTCTTGCTAAAAAGCAGATAAGAGTCTATATGTGAGTTATAGCAACTTTAATAATGTTTTTTGTTCCATTAATTGATCAAATGTTAATTTAAAAGTCTTGATTTGATTCTAAAGCACTGGGTTAGAGTTTGTTGAATCAGTCTTTCTACCAACCCGGTGTGAAAGCTGTTTTTTAGCTGACATGATGACGTTCAGCTCTCTAAAATTATCCCCTGGGTATGCAGAGGTCACTTTATTCTGACAGGTCCACTTCCTGTTTAGGTCTGTGGGTCAAACTGTTTGCTCCGAGTCGCAGCTGAGAAAATGTGTCCACATTCCCCGCAGACATACGAGGATTCAGCATCAGCGTGTGAAGAGCAGGAGGGGGATAAATATACCTGAACACACCAAACTCTGACAAAAACATCCGGCTGTTTCCTGAGTCTCAAAAACAGCTTTTATTAGAACATCTGACCGCTGTGAACGCACGAACCTCCGGAGGCAGATCGAGGGTCTGACGGGAGGAAATCATCTGTCAGTGGATATTTGAGCAGGTCCTCCGGAGACCATTTGTTCAGTCTGATAGTCTTTGTGCACACAATGTGGTTAAAGGACTTAAATGTGGCTGGCTTTCTCAAAGAAAACACGTTTTATTAGAATATTTCACCACTTTGAAAGCATGGATCTCTAGAGACAGATGGAGTGTCTGACGGAGGAAACCGGCTGTTTATTTGAACAGTTTTCCTCTCGCGTTGGAACATTTTCAGGACGGAGAACATGGAAAGACGTTTGGAAAACTGAGACGCTGCAGCAGAACATGTATGAGTCATGGCCTTAAGGAAAAACTACAAGCCTGATTCCCATGGTGGACGGCTGTAGGATTTGCAGAGGAAGAACACATTACATTTTGAATAAACCATGTCAGAGTCGTATAAGTACGGATGTATTATTAAGCAAATGTACTTGGAAAGTTGAAAACATGTTTGATTAACACCGTTAAAGTTGTCCTGATAACTAATTAGATAGCCATCATTTCAGCCCAGTCTATGTGTTGTTGGGAGGTTTTGTTTGTCGTTTGATATAAAAACGTTTTTTTCTCGAGTTTGGAACATTTTTAGTTTGAATAACATGAATGCACGTAGAACATTTACCACCTTCGCCAAAGCAGTCATTTTGGTTTGTCGGCAGGTTTTACGAAACAACTACAGGTCTGATTTCCATGAAAATTGGTGGAAGGATGTAGCATTGGTGGAGGAAGAACTGATAACATTTTCAAGCGGATCTAATTATTGAGGCTGATACACGCTGAATTTTTCATTTGGTTACCATTACAAGAGATGGCGTTGCCTTGGCGGTGATGGTCCAGCTTTTTTAGTTTCACGTGTTCCCTGGCAGCAGGATAACGGAAAAACTACTTGTCCAATTTCTATGAAAATTGGTGGAAGGGTGAAGCTTTGGGGAGGAAGAACTTATTAAAATTTGAAGCAGATCTAAATAAGGAGACTGATACAACGCTATGGTTAACATCGAGGGATACGGCATGGCCTTGGCGGAGGTTGACTCCAGTGTCACGTGTTCCCTGGCAGCAGGATTACGGAAAACCTCCTTTTCCAATTCCCAAGAAATGTGGTGGAAGGGTTTAGCAATGATTCAGCAAGAGTTCATAACATTTTGAAGTGCATCTAATCACAGGGCTGACACAAGCTTTGGTTAAGTTTGGGAGATTTGTAGTGGCCTCTGCAGAGGTTAGCCCTTCCACTGTCACATTCCCTGGCAGCACGTCAACAGAAAAACTACTGCTCCGATTTCCATGAAACTTGGTGGAAGGGTGTAGCAATGACTCGGCAAGAGTTCATCAAATTCTGAAGCAGATCTGTTACAACGCTCTAGTTAACATTGAGAGTTATGGCATGGCCTTGGTGGAGGTAGACTCCCATTGTCACATGTTCCCTGTCTGCATGATAACAGAAACACTACTGGTCCCATTCCAGTGAAATGTGGTGGGAGGGTGAAGCAATGGCAGAGAAAGCACTCGTTACAATTTGAAGGGGATCTAAGTTATGGGACTGATTCAAGCTTTGGTTAACATTGAGAGACACGGCGTGGCCTTGGCGGGGGTCGACTCTTTCTCCGTCACATTCCCTGGCAGCGGATAGCAGAAATACTACCGGGGCAGTTTCCATGACATTTGGTGAAAGGATGTAGCGTTGACTGGGGAAGAACTCATTGAAATGTCAAGCAGATAGGAATAACGAGGCTGATACAAGCGACGTTAATATTGAGAGATACGTTGTGGCCTTGGCGGGGTTGATCCTCTAGCAGGGGTGTTCGTATCAGATATGCACGGACACTTGTACATGTGTTCCTGCTCTCTGGAGGCCGGCGTTCCTGACAGACGGAGGGTTTACTCCTCACAGCTGCTCTCTCTCCGGCTGATAAGCTTCCTGCTGATCCCGAACACAGTTATCCTTCTCTGGCCTTCCCTCCGGTTCCCAGGAGCCTGCACACAAACGGGATGTTGAGTAACGCCTCCTCCCGATGTCCAACTCTGAAACAGGTGTTACTCCATCTGGCTCTCATATCACAATGCCAAGAAATGAAACTCCATTTCACTGACGTCAGAGCTGCTCAGAGTTTCCCACAGCCCCCCCCCCCCCCCCTCCACCCCCATGATCCATGATCCAAACTCTCAGACATTCAACCTCCATTTGTGAGGAACATTTTACACATCTGTGTTTGGACAGAGTGAAACATGTCAGCAGGTGTTGTGAGGAAATCAGGATGAAGTGTGCTGATCCTCAGGTCACCTTCTAATGTGTGCAATCTGACCAAACACCTGCAGAGACACGCCATCATCATGTCTTCACCCTGCTGATGTCTTTATTTAGGTTTTCTGAACACGAGGAAGGGTCCGCATCCGTCAGTATTTAACGATAAAGAAATGACTTGCATTCAGAGCATAGACGAGATAATGTAGAATAAAAACGGTGTAAAAGGAAGCAGAGAAAGGTGTGTTTTGATATTAGAACATCTGAAGCAAAAGAGGGACATTTATTAAAGATAATCTAGCTCTAAATAAAAAGGTTGTACTGATTCTCAGGGACTTGTAGAAGTTGTAGGAAATAATAATGATACCTGTTGCATTAACACATTTGTCGACTTAAGTTAGCTGGCTTTTATTTCCAAAACAATGTCCAATTGTATGAATAAATGATGCAGTAACATCTAAAAGTAGGGTCAGATTCAGAATGCCTTTATTCGGCCCACAGCGGGTACATTTACATTTGTATGTAGATGTAAGTAGCTTCGGATAAAAGCGTCTAACAAGCGACATGTAATGTAATAATGTAATGAGAGGCTCGAGGACAACAGAGGACGCATGGACATCTCAATCATTTTCTTGTCTTTATTTTAAGTTCAACAGTTCTTTAAGAAGACATTTGTAGGATTATGATATCTGGATGCTTCCATATCTTTCTGCAGAGACAGATCAGCTGTTTGCACCCCCCTTGTACTCTCTGCTGTACTCTCTGCTGTACTCTCTGCTGTACTCTCTGCTGTACTCTCTGCTGTACTCTCTGCTGTACTCTCTGCTGTACTCTCTGCTGTACTACCTGCTGTACTACCTGCTGTACTCTCTGCTGTACTATCTGCTGTACTCTGCTGTACTCTCTGCTGTACTCTCTGCTGTACTACCTGCTGTACTCTCTGCTGTACTATCTGCTGTACTCTCTGCTGTACTCTGCTGTACTCTCTGCTGTACTCTGCTGTACTACCTGCTGTACTCTCTGCTGTACTCTCTGCTGTACTACCTGCTGTACTACCTGCTGTACTCTCTGCTGTACTCTCTGCTGTACTCCTGCTGTACTACCTGCTGTACTCTCTGCTGTACTACCTGCTGTACTCTCTGCTGTACTCTCTGCTGTACTACCTGCTGTACTCTCTGCTGTACTCTCTGCTGTACTACCTGCTGTACTACCTGCTGTACTCTCTGCTGTACTCTCTGCTGTACTACCTGCTGTACTACCTGCTGTACTCTCTGCTGTACTACCTGCTGTACTCTCTGCTGTACTCTCTGCTGTACTCTCTGCTGTACTACCTGCTGTACTCTGCTGTACTACCTGCTGTACTCTCTGCTGTACTCTCTGCTGTACTCTCTGCTGTACTCTCTGCTGTACTCTCTGCTGTACTCTCTGCTGTACTCTCTGCTGTACTCTCTGCTGTACTCTCTGCTGTACTACCTGCTGTACTACCTGCTGTACTCTCTGCTGTATCTCTGCTGTACTACCTGCTGTACTCTCTGCTGTACTACCTGCTGTACTACCTGCTGTACTCTCTGCTGTACTACCTGCTGTACTCTCTGCTGTACTACCTGCTGTACTCTCTGCTGTACTCTCTGCTGTACTACCTGCTGTACTCTCTGCTGTACTCTCTGTACTACCTGCTGTACTACCTGCTGTACTCTCTGCTGTACTCTCTGCTGTACTCTCTGCTGTACTACCTGCTGTACTCTCTGCTGTACTACCTGCTGTACTACCTGCTGTACTCTCTGCTGTACTACCTGCTGTACTACCTGCTGTACTCTCTGCTGTACTACCTGCTGTACTCTCTGCTGTACTCTCTGCTGTACTCTCTGCTGTACTACCTGCTGTACTCTCTGCTGTACTACCTGCTGTACTACCTGCTGTACCTGCTGTACTCTCTGCTGTACTCTCTGCTGTACTACCTGCTGTACCTCTGCTGTACTCTCTGCTGTACAACCTGCTGTACTCTTGCTGTACTACCTGCTGTACTCTCTGCTGTACTCTCTGCTGTACTACCTGCTGTACTCTCTGCTGTACTCTCTGCTGTACTACCTGCTGTACTACCTGCTGTACTACCTGCTGTACTCTGCTGTACTCTCTGCTGTACTCTCTGCTGTACTACCTGCTGTACTCTCTGCTGTACTACCTGCTGTACTCTCTGCTGTACTCTCTGCTGTACTACCTGCTGTACTCTCTGCTGTACTCTCTGCTGTACTACCTGCTGTACTACCTGCTGTACTACCTGCTGTACTCTCTGCTGTACTCTCTGCTGTACTCTCTGCTGTACTACCTGCTGTACTCTCTGCTGTACTACCTGCTGTACTACCTGCTGTACTCTCTGCTGTACTACCTGCTGTACTACCTGCTGTACTACCTGCTGTACTACTGCTGTACTCTCTGCTGTACTACCTGCTGTACTCTCTGCTGTACTCTCTGCTGTACTCTCTGCTGTACTACCTGCTGTACTCTGCTGTACTACCTGCTGTACTACCTGCTGTACTCTCTGCTGTACTACCTGCTGTACTACCTGCTGTACTACCTGCTGTACTACCTGCTGTACAACCTGCTGTACTCTCTGCTGTACTACCTGCTGTACTCTCTGCTGTACTACCTGCTGTACTACCTGCTGTACTCTCTGCTGTGTGTAACACGTTTCCTCGATGTTCTGCAGGACTGGGTGACGGCCACCGACATCAGGGTGACTCTGAACCGACTCAACACGTTCGGAGACGAAGTTTTCAACGACCCCAAAGTCCTCAAGTACTACTACTACGCCATCTCCGACTTTGCTGTGGGCGGACGGTGAGCCAACACGTTATTCTCTATCAGAACGTCTTTAAAACATTCCTCCACACAGTGCTTCACATGGGTTACAATAAATACTGTTATACTCCAACGCTACTTCATCACACGACCAAAGAAAGTGACATATCGTCGTTTACAGAAGTACTTTTAAAGCACCTTTCAAGCAAAGTGATTTCACCAAAAAAGAAGGGAGATCTTTTATACAAACAGAGAATAAAATGAACTGAAAACCAGCAATAGGCATATTTCAGTTAGTTTGCAGCCCTGATCTCACCTGGTTCCTGCTCAGTCAAATGTAAGGCAGACTAGAGTAGAGATCTCTTAGGAGGGCAGATTAGAGATGAGTCCTGCTGCTGCACTGAGAGCCTCCTTCAGTCTCAACACAACATTAATGACAGATTAAAAGCAGTTCTGAAGAGGAGATTTGAACACATTGAGTGATTGATCAGTGATCAGGTGTGAGCAGCTCTCTGGTCAGGTGATCAGTGTGTGGTCTGAACTCAGAGAGAGAGAGAGAGATAGGAGAAACAGAAGGTTGGACAGAGTGTTTCTCGCTGCTCAGCCTCCGATAATCTGTTTGAAATGTGGAGCAGATTTCCATTACAACGCCCGCATTCCTGGCATTCCTGTCAGGCCGTGCTGATCCCAGGGAGACGGGAGCACCGGGGGGGGGGGCTGCCGTGACGGGGGGATCAGGAATTCATCTTGCATCACAGCAGCCCCTTTACAACATCAACATCAACAACTGTTTAAGACAAGAGAACAAACATTTAACAACCCTGAAGAGAAGCATTGTCAAGTCCTCTCCTCTCTCGAAAGGGACTCGAAACATCGACTTGACTTTGACCTGGATTCCACTCCAATGACAGAGCAACTTTGACTTTTCCAGTCTTTAGAAACATTTTATTGTATTTATTTATATTTATTGTTCTTCATAAATTCAATGTATTGAACTTCTTAAATAGCGTAAAATTGTATATCCTTTTAACAACTATCAGAGTAACTGCAGGTAAGTCAAATTATAACTAAAATGAATAGGTCCTATTTTTACCCAGCATAGTTTCCCCTTGTTAGTGCCTGATAATATTAAAATCACATGTTCCCCCCCCCCCCCCCCCCCCTTTCCACCAGTCAGGAACACTCCCGTCACACAGGAATACATAATGCCAGTCAATGATTAATGCAGCTATACACACAGGAATCAGTGCAAGTCAATGATGATCTGAGTCTCTGCAGCGTTAGTGTTTCAGTCTAACTTCCTGTCGTCAGTTTTTTCCACCTGAACTGAAGCGAGTCCTGTCCTGCAGCGACTCCCCCCCCCCCCCCAAACATCTCCTTCAACAACACCTTCCCTCTGTCGCCGAGTGGAAAAACCTCCTCACCACCAGAGACAATACAGAGAGACACAGAGCTCTGAGTGTCTCCAGTGTGTTTGATACACCCTGAGGACAGCCTCTGTCTGTCTCACTGTGTCC
Organism: Dissostichus mawsoni; assembly: GCA_011823955.1. Classification (NCBI taxonomy): domain Eukaryota; kingdom Metazoa; phylum Chordata; class Actinopteri; order Perciformes; family Nototheniidae; genus Dissostichus; species Dissostichus mawsoni. The sequence goes on along the minus strand of JAAKFY010000004.1, from coordinate 2,811,328 downwards.
ACAACATAAAGTGTCTCTGCACCATGACCCCATCAGCTTCTTAACGTGGTGGACTCTTCAGAACTGCTTTTAATCTGTCATTAATGTCTTGTTTTATATATATAAGTGGTTGTTTTAATTATGTTTTTATGATTTGATTACTCTGTAAAGTGTCTTTGAGTTTCTAGCAAAGCGCTCTTTAAATAAAATGCATTATTATTATTATTATTAGGGTCTGAGACAGAGGTCGGCAAAGACCCTATTGTAAGACAACCATGCAAAAACACACACAAAACAGGAAAACAACCGGCAAAAGCACAGAAAAAGAGGCGTGTGTGTAACCTGTGTGTGTGTGTGTGCAGGTGTAAGTGTAACGGGGTGTGTGTGTGTGTGTGTGTGTGTGTGTGTGTGTGTGTGTGTGTGTGGTGTGTGTGTGTGTGTGTGTGTGTGTGTGTGTGTGTGTGTGTGTGGTGTGTGTGTGGTGTGTGTGTGTGTGTGTGTGTGTGTGTGTGTGTGTGTTGGGTGTGTGTGTGTGGTGTGTGTGTGTGTGTGTGTGTGTGTGTGTGTGTGTGTGTGTGTGTGTGTGTGTGTGGTGGTGTGTGTGTGTGTGTGTGTGTGTGTGTTGTGTGTGTGTGTGTGTGTGTGTGTGTGTGTGTGTGTGTGTGTGTGTGTGTGTGTGTGTGTAAGTGTAACGGCCATGCCAGTGTGTGTGTGTGTGTGTGTGTGTGTGTGACCTGTGTGTGTGACCTGTGTGTGTGACCTGTGTGTGTGTCCTCAGAGTGTAACCTGTGTGTGTGTCCCCAAGTGTAAGTGTAACGGCCATGCCAGTGAGTGTGTGTGTAACCTGTGTGTGTGTCCCCAGGTGTAAGTGTAACCTGTGTGTGTGTTGTGTGTCCTCAGAGTGTAACCTGTGTGTGTGTGTCCCCAGGTGTAAGTGTAACGGCCATGCCAGTGAGTGTGTGAAGAACCCCTCGGGCCGGCTGGTGTGTGACTGTAAAACACAGCACGGCAGGAGACGACTGCAGCTCCTGCCGACCCTTCTTCAACGACCGGCCCTGGAGGAGGGCGACGGCCGACAACAGCAACGAGTGTCTGCGTGAGTCCTCCATCTTTATTACAGCACTTCTTCGAGTGCTCACAGCGAGTACACACCGCTTTACTGCACTGCTTTACTGCAGAGACCTCAGATGCTTTACTGCAGAGACCTCAGATGCTTTACTGCAGAGACCTCAGATGCTGTTTCTGCCTGATTCGCACTGCGCTGCACGAGTTGGTCGGCCATCATGGGTCATCTGGCTCTAAAGCTGAGAGAGACCTTTCAGAATTAGCATTAACTGTCATATGAGAACAATACTGATCTGATATCAGAGTTTTGTTCTTCAATCAACATATTTGATTTCATTTCCCTTTTCCAGCCATCTCAAAGATAATTAGATATGAATTATTATGCCATAAATGATTGCTTATTTCTCCAGTGTGATAGCTAACAGAAGTTAAATCCATGTCTCACTTAATCTAAGAATGTACTTAACCCACTAAGAGGATTTCTTCTCAAATAATGGGGAAATCACGTTGTAAAAACAATAACTTTAACTCTCTCTCGTTCAGATTAATGTGGTCGGGTTTTGACTCAGCGGCGTTTCGCAAAGAAGAAAAACCCGACCACATTAATCTGAACGAGAGAGAGTTAAAGTTATTGTTTTTACAACGTGATTTCCCCATTATTTGAGAAGAAATCCTCTTAGTGGGTTGGGGGATTTGGTGTGATTTGAGTCATGTTCTAGTCATTTCTGAATCATTTTGTCAGATTTTTGTAGTCGCTTTGTCATTTTGAGTCATTTCGATTCACTTTACGTCACTTTGGTGTCGTTTGCAATCATTTAGTATTCATGTGAGCCGTTCTGAGCCATTTTGTAGTCGTTTTAAGGCATTCTGATTCATTTTACGTCACTTTGAGTTATTTTGTAGTCATTTTGTTGTCTGTTATTGTTATTACAACGTCATTTCCCCATTATTTGAGGAAAGGTTGATTGAAGAACAAAGCTCTGTCATCAGATCAGTATTGTTCTCATATGACAGTTCATGCTCGATCTGAAAGGTCTCCCAGCTTTAGAGCCACATGACTGAGACTATTTGCACTGACTTCAGACATTATTAAACACACATGTGATCATCTGACAGAAGGCTCTTCCAGGAGTCAGCAGCCAATCAGACGGCAGCTTCACTGAACACAGCAGAGAGGGAAAAGGAGGGGAACCCTGGGAACATATCACATGATGAAATACAGCGAGGGGGGGGGGGGTCTCAGGGGGATTGTGGGAACTGTAGTTCCTGTGGATACACATCATCTCCATGACTAACAGGGATCAGGGAACTCCGTTTCTCCCACAGTCCCTTAATGCATCGTGCAGGAGACAGGAAGCTGAGGCCCTCACAGAATCACCCAGTTAACCCTTTAGTTAACCCTTTAGTTAACCCTTTAGTT
>JAAKFY010000004.1:2803864-2806364 GCA_011823955.1 Dissostichus mawsoni | reverse complement strand
CTGTCTGATATTAAACTACTAGACCATTGTTTGATAAAAAGGTAATAAAGAAGGTTTTGGGAGAGAAAAGTCCACTAATCAGACTGAAGTGTGCGCCCCCTGCTGGCTAAACAAATAGAGTTTTATTATTGGAACGTCTTGATTGGTGATCTCTGTTTTGATGACGTAAACATCAACAAACATCATGTGATCATAACTCAAACAATGAAATGAGCGGTGAGAGCTTTCTTTCCCCAGCACGACGTTTAGTTACGTGTTCAATAAATAGTGGATGCCCCTTAGAGAGATCTGGTTATATGTGTGTGTGTGTGTGTGTGTGTGTGTGGTGTGTGTGTGTGTGTGTGTGTGTGTGTGTGTGTGTGTGTGTGTGTGTTTTCAGGCCGTGCTCGTGCTCTCCCTCCGGCAGCACTCAGGAGTGTGACGTGAACACGGGGCAGTGTCGCTGCAAAGACAACGTGGAGGGATTCAGCTGTGACAGGTACACACAACGCACACTCTCACACACACACTCACGACACACACACACTCAGGCTCACACACGCACACCACACTCACACACACACTCACACACACACACTCACTCAGGCACACACACACTCAGGCACACACACTCTCACATACACACACACACACAACTCACATACACACACAGGCACACACACACACACTCTCACATACACACACAGGCACACACACACTCTCTCACACACTCACACACAACACACACGCACACACACACTCAGGCACACACACTCTCACACACACCCACACACACACACGCACACACACACTCACACACACACCCTCACACACTCTCACACACACACACACACACACACACACACTCACACTCAGGCACACACACTCTCACACAACACACAGGCTCACACACTCTCACATACACACACAGGCACACACGCACACACTCACATACACACACAGGCACACACACACACACTCTCACATACACACACACACTCTCACACACACACCCACACACTCTCACACTCTCACACTCACACACCCACACTCTCTCACACACACACCACACACACACACACACACACACTCTCAAACTCACACACACACACACACACACACACACTCTCAAACTCACATACACACACACACACTCACACACTCTCACATACACACACACAGGCACACACGCACACACACACACTCTCACATACCCACACACACACATCTCACATACACACACACAGGCACCACACACACTCTCTCACACAACACACAAACACACACACTGATAATATAATACATATCAAGCTTTTGAGTCATTTTGTGTAAACATGATATATTTGAAGTGATTTCCAGTTCTTTTGCAATCCTTTGAGTCCCTTTGAGTCCCTTTGAGTCCCTTGAGTCTCTTTGAGTCCCTTTGAGTCCCTTTGAGTCTCTTTAAGCCCCCTTTGAGTCTCTTTAAGCCCCTTTGAGTCCCTTTGAGTCCTTTGAGTATCTTTAAGTCCCTTTGAGTCACTTTGAGTCCCTTTGAGTCACTTTAGTCCCTTTGAGTCTCTTTGCAGTCGTTTTGTTGTCTTGAGTCATTTTCGGTCCTTCTGTTTACTACTGTTATTTACCAAACTTCATTCTACGAGGTTACACTTCTTTTATTTATAAATACTGCTACTACTTACTTATCTACCTGAATGTGTACTTCTGTAAATTGTAGTCATTTATATATTTAATACTATGCGCCGGCCTTTTATATAATAGTGTTTCCCTTTTTTCACCTTCACCTAGACTTAACTGTAACAATGTACGTTTCCCCTTTGTGAGATGAACAAAGGACTTGTGATTACTGGGAGCTGTTTCCTGCAGGTTGTGTTACTTTTCTCACCTGAGTGTGTGTGTGTCCGTGTGTGTGTGTCTGTGTGTGTCCGTGTGTGTGTGTGTGTCCGTGTGTGTGTGTCCCCGTATATGTGCAGGTGTAAGCTGGGCTTCTTTAACCTGGACCCCCTGAACCCTCAGGGCTGCACCCCCTGTTTCTGCTTCCAACACTCGTCAGTGTGTGAGACCGCTGAAGGCTTTACGATACACACCGTCAGATCCTCCTTTCTCCTCAGGTACACACACACAACACAACACACACACACACACACACCGTCAGATCCTCTTCTCCTCAGGTACACCACACACACACACACACACACACACACACACACACACACACACACACACACACCACACACACACACACACCGTCAGATCCTCCTTCTCCTCAGGTACACACACACACACACACACACACACACCGTCAGACCCTCCTTCTCCTCAGGTACACACACACACACAGACACACACACACACACACACACCGTCAGATCCTCCTTATCCTCAGGTACACACCACACACACATACACACACACACACACACACACATACACACACACCGTCAGACCCTCCTTCTCCTCAGGTACACACACACACACAGACACACACACACACACACCGTCAGATCCTCCTTTCCTCAGGTAC
>JAAKFY010000004.1:2698400-2788400 GCA_011823955.1 Dissostichus mawsoni | reverse complement strand
CTTAAATGAATGAAATACAGTAAACATGGACCTCAGGTGATCCAGTGTGTCTTTGACTCACCTGCGTCCTGCTTCCTGTCCGCAGCCTGCTCCTGCTCGCCGCTCGGCACTCTGGGTAGTCAGGTGAGCTGCTCCCAGGTGACGGGGCAGTGCCCGTGCCTCTCTAACGTCGAGGAGAGAGACTGCAGCGCCTGCCAGCCCGGATTCTACAACCTGCAGAGCGGGGACGGCTGCGACAGGTCAGACACTACTCACCTTCATCACTTGCTCCTCTTCATCACAACTCATCTTCATCATACTCACCTTCATCACTGCTCCTCTTAATCACAACTCATCTTCATCACTACTCATCTTCATCACTGCTCCTCTTCATCACAACTCATCTTCATCACTACTCATCTTCATCAATGCTCCTCTTCATCACTACTCCTTTTCATCACAACACTACTCCTCTTCATCACAACACAGATACTCTTCATCACAACACAGATGCTCTTCATCACAACACATCACAGACACTCTTCATCTTCATCACAACACATCACAGACACTTTTCATCTTCATCACAACACATCAAAGACACTCTTCATCTTCATCACAACACATCACAGACACCCTTCATCTTCATCACAACACATCACAGACACTCTTATCACTACACATCACAGACACTCTTCATCTTCATCACATCAAAGACACTCTTCATCTTCATCACAACACATCACAGACACTCTTCATTCATCATTACACATCAAAGACACTTTCATCTTCATCACAACACAGCCACTTTGCATCTTCATCACTAAACACACACTCTTCATCTTCATCACATCACAGACACTTTTCATCTTCCACTACACATCACAGACACTCTTCATCTTCACATCATCACAGACACTTTTCATCTTCATCACAACACATCACAGACACTCTTCATCTTCATCACAACTCCCCTTCATCACATTATATCACACACACTACTCCTCTTCATCAACACTCATCATCTTCATCACAGATACTCTTCATCACATCTCGTCTAAATCGCATTATATTACAGATACTCTTCATCACAGATACTCTTCATCTTCATCACAACATATCACAGACACTCTTCATCACAGAGACTCTTCATCACATTAAATCACAGACCCTCTTCATCTTCATCACAACATATCACAGACCTCTTCATCTTCATCACAACATATCACAGGCACTCTTCATCTTCATCACAACATATCACAGGCACTCTTCATCTTCATCACAACACATCACACGCACACTTCATCATCACATCACAGACACTCTTCATCACAACATATCACAGGCACTCTTCATCTTCATCACATCACAGACACTCTTCATCACAACATATCACAGGCACTCTTCATCTTCATCACATCACAGACACTCTTCATCACAACATATCACAAATACTCTTCATCACAACATATCATAAATCTATTCCTCTTTGTTATGAGCGGAGGCGGCTGTGAGAGGTCGATCTGTGGGATTATTTTTATATATAAATAAATAGATTCTTATTTATTTCATTTTTTTATAAATAGTGTTTTTTTTTTATTTGTCATCCTTGATCATGTGTTCTGTGTGCTGTGTTCTGATTGGCTCCTCCCCCTCTGGTCCTCAGGTGTAACTGTAATCCGATTGGCTCCACTAACGGTCAGTGTGACATCACGTCGGGTCAGTGCGAGTGTCAGCCCGGAGTCACCGGAGGCCACTGTGAGCGCTGCGAGGAGAACTCCTTCGGATTCAGCGCCTCGGGGTGCAAACGTGAGGAAGCACCAAGATATTCAATATATGATTATATAATACTCCTTTACTGCTGGTTTCAAATCATAAGAACAATACTTTTGATAATAATAATATTATCTAGGAGCAGTGGGCGCTGTGCAATAGCTCCTGGTAGGGTTACCCACTCCTGCTTCTAGACTCCTGGTACTAGACTCCTGGTTCTAGACTCCTAGTTCTAGACTCCTAGTTCTAGACTCCTGGTTCTAGACTCCTGGTACTAGACTCCAGTTCTAGACTCCTGGTTCTAGACTCCTGGTACTAGACTCCTGGTACTAGACTCCTGGTTCTAGACTCCTGGTGCTAGACTCCTGGTGCTAGACTCCTAGTTCTAGACTCCTGGTACTAGACTCCTGGTTCTAGACTCCTGGTTCTAGACTCCTGGTACTAGACTCCTAGTTCTAGACTCCTGGTACTAGACTCCTGGTACTAGACTCCTGGTACTAGACTCCTGGTTCTAGACTCCTGGTGCTAGACTCCTGGTGCTAGACTCCTAGTTCTAGACTCCTGGTACTAGACTCCTGGTGCTAGACTCCTAGTACTAGACTCCTGGTTCTAGACTCCTAGTACTAGACTCCTGGTTATAGACTCCTAGTACTAGACTCCTGGTTCTAGACTCCTAGTACTAGACTCCTGGTTCTAGACTCTTGGTACTAGACTCCTGGTTCTAGACTCCTAATACTAGACTCCTGGTTCTAGACCCTAGTACTAGACTCCTGGTTCTAGACTCTTGGTGCTAGACTCTGGTGCTAGACTCCTGGTGCTAGACTCCTGGTTCTAGACTCCAAGTACTAGACTCCTGGTGCTAGACTCCTGGTGCTAGACTCCTGGTACTAGACTCCTGGTGCTAGACTCCTGGTGCTATACTCCTGGTTCTAGACTCCTGGTACTAGACTCCTGGTACTAGACTCCTGGTTCTAGACTCCTGGTACTAGACTCCTGGTACTAGACTCCTAGTACTAGACTCCTGGTGCTATACTCTGGTGCTAGACTCCTGGTACTAGATTCCTGGTACTAGACTCCTAGTACTAGACTCCTGGTACTAGACTCCTGGTACTAGACTCCTGATACTAGACTCCTGGTACTAGACTCCTGGTACTAGACTCCTGGTGCTAGACTCCTGGTACTAGACTCCTGGTGCTAGACTCCTGGTGCTAGACTCCTGGTGCTAGACTCCTGATACTAGACTCCTGGTACTAGATTCCTGTTACTAGACTCCTGGTACTAGACTCCTGGTACTAGATTCCTGGTACTAGACTCCTGGTACTAGACCCTGGTACTAGACTCCTGGTTCTAGACTCCTGGTGCTAGACTCCTGGTTCTAGACTCCTGGTACTAGACTCCTGGTACTAGACTCCTGGTTCTAGACTCCTGGTACTAGATTCCTGGTACTAGACTCCTAGTACTAGACTCCTGGTGCTAGACTCCTGGTACTAGACTCCTGGTGCTAGACTCCTGGTACTAGACTCCTGGTACTAGACTCCTGGTACTAGACTCCTGGTACTAGGATGGGTTAAATTCAGAGAACACATGTCACTGTGTGCTCTGCATGTGAGACCATTAAAGAGGGTTTCATTCCTCCCAATTCTAATTCTAATATGTTTAATAAGGGTCTGACCTGAAGTGGTTTTCTTCCTTTTCTCTGTTTTAATTTCTGATGTGTGCCGTGTTGTTTAAGCCCTTTGAGCTGCACCTGCTGAATGAAAAGTGCTGCATGATTATATATACAATACGATAATAGTTTAATGGTCAGAACAAGTCTGAAGTTTGTATATTATTGACTTACAAATGATATATAAACAAATGTTCTACCTAATTACACATCCAAAAAGGGGTGGGAAGAAGTTTACACTTATTTAATCCCATCCCTTCTCCCAAAAACTAAATTATTAAAACATTTTACTAAATGATTAACATTTTGTTTTGGTATAACAGCACAATCAGTGAGAGAAAAGCTGCTCAAAGAGCCTTCAGCGTGCATTTGATCTGGATTCAGCTCTGTATTTACTGAGAGGCCTGACTGGAGCACACAGGATGCTTCAGGAATATTATTATATTAACCATGTTATCCCCCCCAGCCTGTGACTGTGACCCTGAGGGCTCGGCCTCGGCTCAGTGTCAGGACGACGGGCGCTGCGAGTGTCGGCCGGGATTCGTCGGCTCTCGCTGTGATATGTGTGAGGAAAAACTACTACAACCGCTCAGCGCCCGGCTGCCAGCAGTGCCCGTCCTGCTACAGCCTGGTCCGGGACAAGGTGAGGAGCTGAGGGAGGGGCACTTATGGAACTGTTAGAAAAATCTCCCTGGTCCCCGTCTTGAGCCTCAATCTCAGGATCCATGTATCTGTGATCCTCTCCAGAATGGAAGTAGTCATCACATACAGAGCATCAACTAGTTCCTGAACAGTGTCCTTCACATGCTGATATCCAAGAGAGGGAGTTACACAGTCACAAGATGGAGGAATAGAAAGCAGTATTCAATGTTTACTTCAGATTAGCTCCACGTCAGAAATGATCATGCTTGTCATATGTCTATCTCCATAGAGGCTGAATCATCATGTTCATCACATAGCTATCATATGCCTAAAACAGTCCTGATGCTCTTCTAGGTAATCATACATCCTGTCATGTTCACAGCTACAGTTGGGATACCTTAGTTATCATGTTACTCTCACATTGGAAGAGGACATTGAAATAGAGGGGGATGAGGCTAGAATGATCTGTTTGATATTTTGAGCAAAACACTTCAGAGACATGTTTTTTATATTTCTGAGACCTATATATATATGCCTAAAAAAGTATAATAGGAGACCTTTAAGGCAGACAGGAAGTAAGGCTCGATGACCGCCTCGCTGCACATTATCTCATCTCCTCTCCTCTCCTCTCTCTCCTCAGGTGAACCAGCAGCGGCAGAAGCTGCAGGAGCTCCAGACTCTGATGGATCACCTGGGCTCGGGGCAGGAGACGGTCAGCGACCAGGCCTTCGAGGACCGACTGAAGGAGGCAGAGAGGAGCATCGAGGAGCTGCTGCAGGAGGCTCAGAGCAGCAAGGGTACACACACACACACACACACACACACACACACACACACACACACACACACACACACACACCACACACACACACACACACACACACACATTTGAATACTTTATTTGGTTCCACAAATTATATTACATAAGACAGGGAATCAAATATATCGGGGCTAAGCAGCACAGAACATTTAGGGGAACACATAGCATCTCCTTCTCCACACGGCTAGGCAGCAGCCTTAAGGGAACACATAGCATCTCCTTCTCCACACGGCTAGGCAGCAGCCTTAAGGGAACACATAGCATCTCCTTCTCCACACGGCTAGGCAGCAGCCTTAAGGGAACACATAGCATCTCCTTCTCCACACGGCTAGCAGCAGCCTTAAGGGAACACATAGCATCTCCTTCTCCACACGGCTAGGCAGCAGCCTTAAGGGAACACATAGCATCTCCTTCTCCACACGGCTAGGCAGCAGCTTAAGGGAACACATAGCATCTCCTTCTCCACACGGCTAGGCAGCAGCCTTAAGGGAACACATAGCATCTCCTTCTCCACACGGCTAGCAGCAGCCTTAAGGGAACACATAGCATCTCCTTCTCCACACGGCTAGGCAGCAGCCTTAAGGGAACACATAGCATCTCCTTCTCCACACGGCTAGGCAGCAGCCTTAAGGAACACATAGCATCTCCTTCTCCACACGGCTAAGCAGCAGCCTTAAGGGAACACATAGCATCTCCTTCTCCACACGGCTAGCAGCAGCCTTAAGGGAACACATAGCATCTCCTTCTCCACACGGCTAGGCAGCAGCCTTAAGGGAACACATAGCATCTCCTTCTCCACACGGCTAGGCAGCAGCCTTAAGGGAACACATAGCATCTCCTTCTCCACACGGCTAGCAGCAGCCTTAAGGGAACACATAGCATCTCCTTCTCCACACGGCTAGCAGCAGCCTTAAGGGAACACATAGCATCTCCTTCTCCACACGGCTAGCAGCAGCCTTAAGGGAACACATAGCATCTCCTTCTCCACACGGCTAGCAGCAGCCTTAAGGGAACACATAGCACTCCTTCTCCACACGGCTAGGCAGCCTTAAGGGAACACATAGCATCTCCTTCTCCACACGGCTAAGCTGCCAATAATAGCTGAAACAGAGCAATATTTGGCAGTTTGGCTTTTCTCTTTGACATTCCAGCAATTCTCAGACCAATCATGGTGCATTTATATACATGGCCAAGACTTCCGAATATGAGTATGCTATATCTACACTTGTACCCAAAGCTGGTTATCACATCGAGCAGTGGTTGGTATTTGATATACTTGTCCTGGAAAGCCTGGTCCATGTACAGGTCAAAGGCACAGCCTACTTCTAAGATTAGCACCTCCTTGTGGTTGTGTCAACAAAAACAACATCAGGTGTATTTGGGATGTTAGACATCATTGGTAAAACCAAACCATTCTGATAACACTCTAGTGTGCTTGTACATTGCTGCGCTAGATGGTAAGATGTTTTGTACCGCATCAGATATAATGTCCACAATACGGTCATGACGGGCTATGCACACACAAACGAACACACACACACACACACACACACACACACACACACACACACACACACACAACACACACACAGACACACACACACAGACACACACACACACACACACACAGACACAGACACAGACACAGACACAGACACACACACACACACACACAGACAGACAGACAGACAGACAGACACACACACACACACACACATACATACACACACACATACATAGACACAGACACACACACACACACATACATAGACACACACACACATACATAGACACACACACATAGACACACACACACATACATAGACACCACACACACAGACACACACACAGACACACACACACACATACATAGACACACACACACACACACACACACACACACACACACACACACACTGCTGAAGAAGAAATTATAATTAAAAAAAACTTCAATATTCCGGAAAAAAAGTCGTAACTCTAAGAAAGTGCTGCTAGTTTCAGGCAAAATCTCTGCGTTGTTTAAATGTTCTCTGACTGAATGAACCCCTCTCCCTGCAGACGTGGACCGCGGGCTGCTGGAGCGTCTGAGCACCATCAACGGTACTCTGAGCGCTCAGTGGAACCGCCTGCAGAACATCCGCAGCACCGTGGACGACACCGGGCTCCAGTCGGACCGAGCCAGGTCCAGAGTGAGAGACGCAGAGAGTCTGATCGATAAAGCCCGCCACGAACTGGACAAAGCCAAGGAGGCCGTGGCCAAAGTGGTGAGGAGCCAGTTCAGAGACACACCTGCTGCTTATTATTAACGCTCTGTATGCAGCATCCAGGGTTATAGAAACATGTTCTTTCAAGATTTGAAGGTTTTATTGTCATATGCTCATAAGCTACAGCTTCTTCTGACCTGAGCTGCTCCAACAATGCAACATATATAATAAAATAGAAATACAAAATAGTGCAAAAAGTCTATATTCATGTAAATAGAATATGATATGTACAAGAACAGAATATGAAATTAATGAATGCACATTAAGACAACATTAAATACGGTTTATTGCGGTGATAACTATTTAGAACATCAGAGTCCACTTTACTGTCAATCTTTCACTTTGTGTGTACAGAGATCCAAGTACCGTTTCCCACAATCCAGAATAAAAGAAAATACAGATATATATAAAGATATGTATAAAATATGTATATACACAATCAACAGACGCATTCATACATCTGCACACATTAAGATAAGAGCACAACAATCAATATATAAAATAACAGTCACTTCAATATCTTTGGGAATGTAAATGAGTGCATAAATTAACTGCAGATGTTTCTCTGCAGGACATCAAAGCCCCGAGTGGCAGCGGAGACCCGAACAACATGACGCTGCTCGCTGAGGAGGCCCGCAACCTGGCCGACAAGTGAGTCCTGCAGGCAGAACCCATGGCAGAGAACCCTGCAGGCAGAACCCAGGGCAGCGAACCCTGCAGAGAACACAGCAGACAGAACCCTGCAGACAGAACCGAGGGCAGCAGAGAACCCTGCAGACAGAACCCAGGGCAGCAGAGAACCCTGCAGACAGAACCCAGGGCAGCAGAGAACCCTGCAGACAGAACCCAGGGCAGCAGAGAACCCAGGGCAGAGAACCCAGGGCAGAGAACCCTGCAGACAGAACCCAGGGCAGCAGAGAACCCTGCAGACAGAACCCAGGGCAGCAGAGAACCCAGGGCAGAGAACCCAGCAGAGAACCCTGCAGACAGAACCCAGGGCAGCAGAGAACCCTGCAGATAGAACCCAGGGCAGAGAACCCACTTCAAATATAACGACTTTTAAAATTATTTTTTCCTTAAAATAAAACAAAAATAAAAATGATATGTATTTTATTTATAGAGCCCTTTCTTAGCTCAAAGAAACTTTACAGAGTAAGAATTCATAAAAACATTTTTTTTTCGACTTTACTCGACTTTTTCTTTAAATTATTAAATCATCGTTTTTTTAATATTATTGTTTTTCTCCTCTCAGGCACAAAATGGACGCCGATCAGATCGAGAAGATCGCTAAAGATGCGAACGACACGTCGACTCGAGCTCACGAGCTGCTGCTGAAGACTCTGGAGGGCGAGAGCCGGACGAGCCGCGAGATCGACGAGCTCAACAAGAAGTACGACATCTTTGAATACATTCAGTTATTATTTATATTTACAGGTCTGGTGGTGATGGATTATCTCACTGTGCGAAATACGAGGGGGTCCGGGGGAGCTCGACCCCCTGATTAACACCTGAGCCCCCCTGAAAGCCTCAACAGCAAAATGTGAGGGGGTCTCAAATTCTAATATGTGTCACTTGCAATGGTCACTAAAGGTTTGTCCAGTTTTCATGATTCAAAACATTTGTTCACAAATATCTTCTCTTTGGCCGAAGCATTTCCTCGCATAGAGTCCAAAACAGACGGCTCTTTAACGGTCGCCTATCATCATCATTCATTCATATGAACGTTAGAATATAACATTATTTGCGGCACCCGGCTCAGTTGGCCTAGCAACTGCTAAAACTCCAATAAATGTATGGTTTTTTTTTTATATGTGAAATTAAATTTTTAAATCATTGATCCGAAAATGATCAGTGGGTCTCAAAACAGTTTGATCACCATTTATGTAAACAAGTATTTCCAAGGCACACCTTCATATGATCATTATAGCTATAAAACAATAAGAGAAGAAAGGAAAACAGGTTTGAAATACTAAATGACAGTAAAACAAGAATACAGTTTAAAAGGGGAGTGATTAGTAAAATATCCATAAAGAAAAAGGAAATCTGTTTCCAGTTCTGTTTCATCTGGTGTTGAGAATGTGTCCATAGATCTCTCCATGTAGAGATGTATCCATAGATCTCTCCATGTAGAGATGTATCCATAGATCTCTACATGTAGAGAGATGTATCCATAGATCTCTCCATGTAGAGAGATGTATCCATAGATCTCTACATGTAGAGAGTGTCCATAGATCTCTCCATGTAGAGAGATGTATCCATAGATCTCTCCATGTAGAGAGATGTATCCATAGATCTCTCCATGGAGAGAGATGTTTCCATAGATCTCTCCATGTAGAGAGATGTATCCATAGATCTCTACATGTAGAGAGATGTATCCATAGATCTCTCCATGTAGAGAGATGTCCATAGATCTCTCCATGTAGAGAGATGTATCCATAGATCTCTCCATGTAGAGAGATGTATCCATAGATCTCTCCATGTAGAGAGATGTGTCCATAGATCTCTCCATGTAGAGAGATGTATCCATAGATCTCTCCATGTAGAGAGATGTGTCCATAGATCTCTCCATGTAGAGAGATGTGTCCATAGATCTCTCCATGTAGAGAGATGTATCCATAGATCTCTCCATGTAGAGAGATGTCCATAGATCTCTCCATGTAGAGAGATGTGTCCATAGATCTCTCCATGTAGAGAGATGTGTCCATAGATCTCTCCATGTAGAGAGATGTCCATAGATCTCTCCATGTAGAGAGATGTGTCCATAGATCTCTCCATGTAGAGAGATGTGTCCATAGATCTCTCCATGTAGAGAGATGTGTCCATAGATCTCTCCATGTAGAGAGATGTGTCCATAGATCTCTCCATGTAGAGAGATGTATCCATAGATCTCTACATGTAGAGAGATGTGTCCATAGATCTCTACATGTAGAGAGATGTGTCCATAGATCTCTCCATGTAGAGAGATGTGTCCATAGATCTCTCTCATGTAGAGAGATGTATCCATAGATCTCTCCATGTAGAGAGATGTATCCATAGATCTCTCCATGTAGAGAGATGTCCATAGATCTCTCCATGTAGAGAGATGTGTCCATAGATCTCTACATGTAGAGAGATGTATCCATAGATCTCTCCATGTAGAGAGATGTGTCCATAGATCTCTCTCCATGTAGAGAGAGGTATCCATAGATCTCTCCATGTAGAGAGATGTATCCATAGATCTCTCCATGTAGAGATCTATGGATACATCTCTCCATGTAGAGAGATGTGTCCATAGATCTCTCCATGTAGAGAGATGTATCCATAGATCTCTCCATGTAGAGAGATGTATCCATAGACCTCTCCATGTAGAGAGATGTATCCATAGATCTCTCCATGTAGAGAGATGTATCCATAGATCTCCATGTAGAGAGATGTATCCATAGATCTCTACATGTAGAGAGATGTATCCATAGATCTCTCCATGTAGAGAGATGTCCATAGATCTCTCCATGTAGAGAGATGTATCCATAGATCTCTACATGTAGAGAGATGTATCCATAGATCTCTCATGTAGAGAGATGTATCCATAGATCTCTCCATGTAGAGAGATGTGTCCATAGATCTCTCCATGTAGAGAGATGTATCCATAGATCTCTCCATGTAGAGAGATGTATCCATAGATCTCTCCATGTAGAGAGAGGTATCCATAGATCTCTCCATGTAGAGAGATGTATCCATAGATCTCTCCATGTAGAGAGATGTGTCCATAGATCTCTCCATGTAGAGAGATGTATCCATAGATCTCTCCATGTAGAGAGATGTATCCATAGATCTCTCCATGTAGAGAGATGTGTCCATAGATCTCTCCATGTAGAGAGATGTATCCATAGATCTCTACATGTAGAGAGATGTCCATAGATCTCTCCATGTAGAGAGATGTATCCATAGATCTCTCCATGTAGAGAGATGTGTCCATAGATCTCCATGTAGAGAGATGTGTCCATAGATCTCTCCATGTAGAGAGATGTGTCCATAGATCTCTCCATGTAGAGAGATGTGTCCATAGATCTCCATGTAGAGAGATGTCCATAGATCTCTCCATGTAGAGAGATGTGTCCATAGATCTCTCCATGTAGAGAGATGTATCCATAGATCTCTCCATGTAGAGAGATGTGTCCATAGATCTCTCCATGTAGAGAGATGTGTCCATAGATCTCTCCATGTAGAGAGATGTGTCCATAGATCTCTCCATGTAGAGAGATGTTCCATAGATCTCTCCATGTAGAGAGATGTATCTATAGATCTCTACATGTTGCTCTGAGTGCTCCAGATTGATGCTTTCAACTTCAAGATTTAAAAAAATATCTTCCCGGGGGAGCATGCCCCCGGACCCCCCAGAGGAGGTGAGGACCCCCCAGAGGAGGTGAGGTCCACCCCCCACCTATAGAAATAGCACTTTACCCCTGCTTACACCTATATGCCGTGAGCTGATTATCGAGCCTTCATTGTAACTTGTGTGTGTGTGTGTGTGTGTGTGTGTGTGTGTGTGTGTTGTGTGTGTGTGTGTGTGTGTGTGTGTGTGTGTGTGTGTGTGTGTGTGTGTGTGTGTGTGTGTGTGTGTGTGTGTGTGTGTGTGTGTGTGTGTGTGTGTGTGTGTGTGTGTGTGTGTGTGTGTGTGTGTGTGTGTGTGGTGTGTGTGTGTGTGTGTGTGTGTGTGTGTGTGTGTGTGTGTGTGTGTGTGTGTGTGTGTGTGTGTGTGTGTGTGTGTGTGTGTGTGTGTGTGTGTGTGTGTGTGTGTGTGTGTGTGTGTGTGTGTGTGTGTGTGTGTGTGTGTGTGTGTGTGTGTGTGTGTGTGTGTGTGTGTTGTGTGTGTGTGTGTGTGTGTGTGTGTGTGTGTGAGGACGGGAAATGGGGACCCCCCCGATTATTGACGGGTATTTCGCACGACAACCTCACCTATATAACCTGATAGTTATCTCTTTCATTTTGAGATACTATATGAACATTTTGGACCCAAAATCACAAAAAACGTAAAAACGGATTTTGAAAATGATATTATTTTTTGATATAGGTAAAACAAACACATGCACAACGAAACAATTTGAAAGCTGGAAATATATACATGGGATGTCACTATGATAATGTGAACGTTTGATTGAGGTAGCATGAACCTATATACACATTTTATGAACAAATAACAGGTGTATCCATAGGCGTTTTTTCCTCATTTCTCAAGTTCTGTCAACAGTGACACAGTAGGCACAACACAACATTTAAAAGCTTAAATAATGTACATGGGATTTCATTCTGATAAGGCAAAAGTGTTATTATAAATATAATACAAATATATATATATATATATATACACATTATGTACAAAAATCTGTTTTTTCTGTCTTTATCTGTGCCAAGCTTCAAAGCAGTTTCTGTCAACTACGACACAGAGGGCAACATCACAGCCTCCTCCTGCGGCGGCGGGGGGGGGGGGCTAGCAGGGGCTTAAGCTCCCTCTGAAAAAGGCTCAGCCCCCTCTAAGCCCCCCCTCCCCCCAGTAATGTTTTGCTGAAAAATATTTATGGAATAAAAAATATAATATTGAAGACATCGGACTGACTGATGTAACTAAACTAAATTATTAAATCATATTTTTTATTTACACAAGTGATGATGACCGTTCGTTGACCTTTGCCGCACTTGTTGTGTGATTTGATTGGTTGGTTCGTAATATCGTTGCAAGTGTGATGATGATGCATGCGTCACACTTTAACGTTAACGTCTAGCTAGCGCGAGCATTTTCTAGTCTAGCACTCTACTTAGTAGTTAGTAGCAGCAGTTATTACAACTTACAAGCATCGATTAAGTTAGGTGACATTTAGGTGAAATACAATACGTTTGGAATTGTGCATTATATTGTTTTAAAGCAAATTATGGACCGCTTTACGTTTGTTATCGGAAAAAAGCGAGGGAGAGTCACACACACACACACACACACACACACACACACACACACACACACACACACACACACACGGGAATGTATGGGCCGCCGTGCCAATTTTAATGTATGGGCCGTGCCGATTTGACTACACTGCTCTGTGCTCTCATGGTGGCTGGTGGTGGCTATCCATGGTGAATGGTGCATGTCAGAAATGTAGTCATATTATTAGGTTATGTTTTCGTTGTCCTTGTGGTTTGTTGGACTTTGTCATGTTATATCATTATCTGATATATATATATTTCGTTTCTATACCCTTTGTAGAAACGAAATCTTAAATATGACACCTTTTCTTTGGTTACTTTTCTTTCAAACGTTGTTTTAAATTGTAATCTTACTGACTGAGCGACTTTTTACGCACGAGCGTCAGATTACCACCCCGGACTCCCGATATAATGTCAAGCTTTTTTGGGTTTGTGCTTGCATTGGTGTATAACGCTAAACATTTAGTAACGTGCATTTTCAATTATGTAGCCTATATTAGCCCGGAATGATTGAATGCCGTTATTTTGTTTGTTATTGTTTGTTGCATTAAAATTCATTAGCACCTGCTATAAACAATCCAGCCCCCCCGTAGCTCCCCCAATCCCAATTCTCTGGCGCCGCTGCTGCTCCTCCTCCTCCATGTCAAAAAACAAGCTTATAGCTTGACTCACCCCTAGATTCCACCGGGTCCGTCTGCGTCGCGTTACGGCTGCGTTACGGCTGCGTTACGGCCGCGTTACGCCGCGTTACGGCCGCGTTACGGCCGCGTTACGGCTGCGTTACGGCCGCGTTACGGCTGCGCCGCGGCGTTCACAAAGATCGCGGCCACTCTAGTCAATGGGTGCTATTCCACCAGACGCGCCGCGTTACGGCTCAGAAGCGTCTCGGCGCTGGGCTCCGCTCCAAATAGGATTCAAGTCTATTTTTCGACGCGACGCGAGGCGTTGCAGAGGCGCCGGGCAGGAAGTGGACCGGTCAGAGCATCCGGCCCATCCCCAAAATAAACTAATTTTGCAGACCCTATCCCTCCGTAGTCTTTCAAGTAGGAGGAGAAATGCCAGCGTTCTCCTCCGGTTTACAGGCGCTGTGTAAATTATATATATAGAATAATTATGATGATGAATGCATTTTTTTACCACTAAAATACAGCAACACATCTTTGATTCATGTCGTTTATAACTGGAATATTACAATTATTATTAACTTTGTCTGTACAAAGTAGCCTGTCCAGGAAATAGGCCCAAATCAACAAAAACTGCGAGCCGGCAGGCAAGACGCTCCGCTTCTGAAATGCTTCTGAAACGCTTCTGAAATGTTTCTGAAACGCGCCTGGTAGGGTATGACGCCGGAGGAGGCCGGACCAAAACCGCGGCGCAGCCGTAACGCGACGCAGACGGACCCGGTGGAATCGAGGGGTCACGTTCAGAGTTCTCTTCATCATAGTTGAATCTTCAAAACTCTAAATCTATCTAACTATATCTAAATTCTCAATGTCTGTCTGTCACTTTACTTCAATCGCCGTCTCTCTTCGTCTCCCGCCGTCTCTCTTCGTCTCCCGCCGTCTCTCTTCGTCTCTTTTCGTCTAGCTTCGTATCACTCTGTTTACCTGATTACCTCACCCCCTCCCTGGTAAATACATCCTGTTGAGCAGGATCTACAGTTTCCAGTATTTTCCGTTTCGTAAAATGATAAAATACGGCGAATATATTAAAATATGTCCTTCCATTTTTCATACTTTTGAAATATATTTGTATTAACTTTATATCATCGTATCTCCGTGTTTACTGGGTCTGTTTGCATGAAACAAAGACTGGCATATAGATTCAAGCCAGTACTTTCGACGGAAACACACGGCAATGTTGTCCGGACTGTTGTTTTTATGCGGCACCGGCTTGAACAGGTCATGTGATCTGATCACGCCGGCGTGACGGTCGACTCCAAAGGGTTAAGAAAGGTCAGAGAACTGGAAAAAAAATTCTAAAAGTCAAATTTGTCTGAATTCAAGTCTGAATTCCAATTTTCAAAAAAATCAGAATTCCTTAAAAGTGATTATATTTCAAAGAGTATACATTTATTTAAAAAAATATTTTCATGTATTGTGTCTTGATATTAGTCTGTTGATGTTACACATGGAGCTGCTGTGATGCAAGGAGCATTTCAGACTTGATCTGACCATTAAAGGATTATCGTATCATCTTATATTTGTGTATATATGTTTGTACTAATATCCGCCCCTCTCCGTGGTGTGTTCAGGTACACCGAGGCCAAGGAGCTGGCCAAGAGTCTGGAGAAGCAGGCCAACAAAGTGCAGGCAGAGGCCGAGGACGCCGGGAACCGAGCGCTGAAGATCTTCGCCAACCTCACCTCCATCCCGCCGTTCAACACCAAGACTCTGGAGGTCAGTCCCCCCGAGCATCATGGGGGATATTTAGGCTTTCTAATGTTCTCTTATGTTAACATTAGTGTGTGATTTACAGAGGTGGGAAGTAGTGGAGTACAAATACTTTGTTACTGTACCTAAGTACATTTTTCTGGTATCACTACTTTACTCCACTACTTATTTTTCTGACGACTTTTTACTTTGACTTCTTACATTTTGAACTCAAATACCTGAACTTTCTACTTCTTACATTTGAACCCAATACCTGTACTTTCACTTCTTACATTTGAACACAAATACCTGTACTTTCTACTTCTTACATGTTGAACACTAATACCTGTACTTTCTACTTCTTACATTTTGAACACTAATACCTGTACTTTCTACTTCTTACATTTGAACACAATACCTGTACTTTCTACTTCTTACATTTGAACACAAATACCTGTACTTTCTACTTCTTACATGTTGAACCAAATACCTGTACTTTCTACTTCTTACATTTGAACACTATACCTGTACTTTCTACTTCTTACATTTGAACACAAATACCTGTACTTTCTACTTCTTACATTTGAACCCAAATACCTGTACTTTCTACTTCTTCCATGTTGAACCCAAATACCTGTACTTTCTACTTCTTACATTTGAACCCAAATACCTGTACTTTCTACTTCTTACATGTTGAACCCAAATACCTGTACTTTCTACTTCTTACATGTTGAACAAATACCTGTACTTTCTACTTCTTACATTTTGAACACAAATACCTGTACTTTCTACTTCTTACATGTTGAACACTAATACCTGTACTTTCTACTTCTTACATGTTGAACACTAATACCTGTACTTTCTACTTCTTACATGTTGAACACTAATACCTGTACTTTCTACTTCTTACATGTTGAACACTAATACCTGTACTTTCTACTTCTTACACTTTGAACACAAATACCTGTACTTTCTACTTCTTACATGTTGAACACAAACCTGTACTTTCTACTTCTTACATTTGAACACTAATACCTGTACTTTCTACTTCTTACATGTTGAACACAAATACCTGTACTTTCTACTTCTTACATGTTGAACACAAATACCTGTACTTTCTACTTCTTACATGTTGAACACAAATACCTGTACTTTCTACTTCTTACATTTTGAACACAAATACCTGTACTTTCTACTTCTTACATGTTGAACACTAATACCTGTACTTTCTACTTCTTACATTTTGAACACAAATACCTGTACTTTCTACTTCTTACATGTTGAACACAAATACCTGTACTTTCTACTTCTTACATTTTGAACACTAATACCTGTACTTTCTACTTCTTACACTTTGAACACAAATACCTGTACTTTCTACTTCTTACATTTTGAACCCAAATACCTGTACTTTCTACTTCTTACATGTTGAACACAAATACCTGTACTTTCTACTTCTTACATTTTGAACACAAATACCTGTACTTTCTACTTCTTACATTTTGAACACTAATACCTGTACTTTCTACTTCTTACATGTTGAACCCAAATACCTGTACTTTCTACTTCTTACATGTTGAACACAAATACCTGTACTTTCTACTTCTTACATGTTGAACACAAATACCTGTACTTTCTACTTCTTACACTTTGAACACAAATACCTGTACTTTCTACTTCTTACATTTTGAACACAAATACCTGTACTTTCTACTTCTTACATGTTGAACACAAATACCTGTACTTTCTACTTCTTACATTTTGAACACTAATACCTGTACTTTCTACTTCTTACATTTTGAACACTAATACCTGTACTTTCTACTTCTTACACTTTGAACACAAATACCTGTACTTTCTACTTCTTACATGTTGAACACAAATACCTGTACTTTCTACTTCTTACATTTTGAACACTAATACCTGTACTTTCTACTTCTTACATTTTGAACACTAATACCTGTACTTTCTACTTCTTACACTTTGAACACAAATACCTGTACTTTCTACTTCTTACATGTTGAACCCAAATACCTGTACTTTCTACTTCTTACATGTTGAACACAAATACCTGTACTTTCTACTTCTTACACTTTGAACACAAATACCTGTACTTTCTACTTCTTACATTTTGAACACAAATACCTGTACTTTCTACTTCTTACACTTTGAACACAAATACCTGTACTTTCTACTTCTTACATGTTGAACACTAATACCTGTACTTTCTACTTCTTACATGTTGAACACTAATACCTGTACTTTCTACTTCTTACATGTTGAACCCAAATACCTGTACTTTCTACTTCTTACATGTTGAACACAAATACCTGTACTTTCTACTTCTTACATTTTGAACACTAATACCTGTACTTTCTACTTCTTACATTTTGAACACTAATACCTGTACTTTCTACTTCTTACATGTTGAACCCAAATACCTGTACTTTCTACTTCTTACACTTTGAACACAAATACCTGTACTTTCTACTTCTTACATGTTGAACACAAATACCTGTACTTTCTACTTCTTACATTTGAACACTAATACCTGTACTTTCTACTTCTTACATTTTGAACACTAATACCTGTACTTTCTACTTCTTACATTTTGAACACTAATACCTGTACTTTCTACTTCTTACACTTTGAACACAAATACCTGTACTTTCTACTTCTTACACTTTGAACACAAATACCTGTACTTTCTACTTCTTACATGTTGAACCCAAATACCTGTACTTTCTACTTCTTACACTTTGAACACAAATACCTGTACTTTCTACTTCTTACATGTTGAACCCAAATACCTGTACTTTCTACTTCTTACATTTTGAACCCAAATACCTGTACTTTCTACTTCTTCCATGTTGAACCCAAATACCTGTACTTTCTACTTCTTACATGTTGAACACAAATACCTGTACTTTCTACTTCTTACATGTTGAACACAAATACCTGTACTTTCTACTTCTTACATGTTGAACACAAATACCTGTACTTCTACTTCTTACATTTTGAACACAAATACCTGTACTTTCTACTTCTTACATGTTGAACACAAATACCTGTACTTTCTACTTCTTACATTTTGAACACAAATACCTGTACTTTCTACTTCTTACATGTTGAACTCAAATACCTGTACTTTCTACTTCTTACATTTTGAACACTAATACCTGTACTTTCTACTTCTTACACTTTGAACACAAATACCTGTACTTTACTTCTTACACTTTGAACCCAAATACCTGTACTTTATACTTCTTACATGTTGAACACAAATACCTGTACTTTCTACTTCTTACATTTTGAACCCAAATACCTGTACTTTCTACTTCTTACACTTTGAACACAAATACCTGTACTTTCTACTTCTTACATGTTGAACCCAAATACCTGTACTTCTACTTCTTACATTTTGAACACTAATACCTGTACTTTCTACTTCTTACATGTTGAACCCAAATACCTGTACTTTCTACTTCTTACATGTTGAACCCAAATACCTGTACTTTCTACTTCTTACATGTGAACACAAATACCTGTACTTTCTACTTCTTACATGTTGAACACAAATACCTGTACTTTCTACTTCTTACACTTTGAACACAAATACCTGTACTTTCTACTTCTTACATTTTGAACACAAATACCTGTACTTTCTACTTCTTACACTTTGAACACAAATACCTGTACTTTCTACTTCTTACATGTTGAACACTAATACCTGTACTTTCTACTTCTTACATGTTGAACACTAATACCTGTACTTTCTACTTCTTACATGTTGAACACAAATACCTGTACTTTCTACTTCTTACATGTTGAACACAAATACCTGTACTTTCTACTTCTTACACTTTGAACACAAATACCTGTACTTTCTACTTCTTACATTTTGAACACAAATACCTGTACTTTCTACTTCTTACACTTTGAACACAATACCTGTACTTTCTACTTCTTACATGTTGAAACCCAAATACCTGTACTTTCTACTTCTTACATGTTGAACCCAAATACCTGTACTTTCTACTTCTTACATGTTGAACCCAAATACCTGTACTTTCTACTTCTTACATGTTGAACCCAAATACCTGTACTTTCTACTTCTTACATGTTGAACACAAATACCTGTACTTTCTACTTCTTCCATGTTGAACCCAAATACCTGTACTTTCTACTTCTTACATGTTGAACCCAAATACCTGTACTTTCTACTTCTTACATGTTGAACCCAAATACCTGTACTTTCTACTTCTTCCATGTTGAACCCAAATACCTGTACTTTCTACTTCTTACATGTTGAACCCAAATACCTGTACTTTCTACTTCTTCCATGTTGAACACAAATACCTGTACTTTCTACTTCTTACATGTTGAACCAAATACCTGTACTTTCTACTTCTTACATGTTGAACCCAAATACCTGTACTTTCTACTTCTTACATGTTGAACCCAAATACCTGTACTTTCTACTTCTTACATGTTGAACCCAAATACCTGTACTTTCTACTTCTTACATGTTGAACCCAAATACCTGTACTTTCTACTTCTTCCATGTTGAACACAAATACCTGTACTTTCTACTTCTTCCATGTTCCAAACAGGCTGGTTCCTTTAGTCTGAATGTGTGTTTGGTGGCGTGATCATTATTATTTAGAGTCATTGCGTGCCTATTGATTTGAACACGATCCGTGTATCCATCATTTCCTGGTCTTCTCTAAAGAAGAGGGACCAATGGAAACGTTGTCATGTTGCCGTTGTTCAGCATGGAAACATTCATTAGCTAACAATGACATTATTGTTCTATTAATATAAAGGGAGGTCAGGTACTCTTTAAAACAGCTGCTAGTTATGGGTACTTTTTACTGAAGTACATTTCAAAGCCTCTTTACTTTTACTTGAGTAAAGAAGTTTAGTCAGTACTTCTACTTTTACCAGAGTATTTTTAAACACGAGTATCTGTACTTCTACTTGAGTAAAGGATGTGTGTACTTTAACATCTCTGGTCATTTATAAAGTGTGTATTCCCTTTGAAAGCCATTGAAAGTCAGCTTCACATCTGGAGCTTCAGGTTGAACGTTTTAATGTTCTCCACCAGATGGAGACATGTTTGGGAGAAAACATTCAAACACAATACACATGCAGCAACGCCAGCATCCACGCACACGGTGGAAATACACATATATAAATGCATCATTGATGTATTTAAATATCTTTTAATTTAATATAATATATATATAATACAGAACTGAAAGTGTAATTATTTTCCACTGACATCCGGTCCCAAACACAGCAAATATAAAGTGTATTAAGACGTATTTGGTGTGTTTCAGGATGAGGCCAGTAAAATAAAGAAGGAGGCGTCGGACCTCGATAAGCTCATCGACAAGACGGAGAAGGAGTACAACGACCTGCGAGACGACCTGAAGGGCAAAGAGCAGGAAGTACGCAAACTGCTGGACAAAGGACGCAGCGAGCAGCAGGTACTGCACTTTAATCTGTGTTCAATGAACCAGGAGAACATCACATATAACATGTTCTATTAACCAGGAGAACATCACATATAACATGTTATATTAACCAGGAGAACATCACATATAACATGTTATATTAACCAGGAGAACATCATATATAACATGTTATATTAACCAGGAGAACATCATATATAACATGTTATATTAACCAGGAGAACATCACATATAACATGTTATATTAACCAGGAGAACATCACATATAACATGTTATATTAACCAGGAGAACATCACATATAACATGTTCAATGAACCAGGAGAACATCACATATAACATGTTATATTAACCAGGAGAACATCACATATAACATGTTATATTAACCAGGAGAACATCATATATAACATGTTATATTAACCAGGAGAACATCATATATAACATGTTATATTAACCAGGAGAACATCACATATAACATGTTATATTAACCAGGAGAACATCACATACAACATGTTATATTAACCAGGAGAACATCACATATAACATGTTATATTAACCAGGAGAAAATCACATATAACATGTTCTATTAACCAGGAGAACATCACATATAACATGTTCTATTAACCAGGAGAACATCACATATAACATGTTATAAACCAGGAGAACATCACATATAACATGTTCTATTAACCAGGAGAACATCACATATAACATGTTATATTAACCAGGAGAACATCACATATAACATGTTATATTAACCAGGAGAACATCACATATAACATGTTATATTAACCAGGAGAACATCACATATAACATGTTCTATTAACCAGGAGAACATCACATATAACATGTTATATTAACCAGGAGAACATCACATATAACATGTTATATTAACCAGGAGAACATCACATATAACATGTTATATTAACCAGGAGAACATCACATATAACATGTTATATTAACCAGGAGAACATCACATATAACATGTTATATTAACCAGGAGAACATCACATATAACATGTTATATTAACCAGGAGAACATCACATATAACATGTTCTATTAACCAGGAGAACATCACATATAACATGTTAATTAACCAGGAGAACAACATATAACATGTTTAATTAACCAGGAGAACATCACATATAACATGTTTAATTAACCAGGAGAACATCAGATATAACATGTTCTATTAACCAGGAGAACATCACATATAACATGTTCTATTAACCAGGAGAACATCACATATAACATGTTATATTAACCAGGAGAACATCACATAAACATGTTCAATTAACCAGGAGAACATCACATATAACATGTTCAATTAACCAGGAGAACATCACATATAACATGTTTAATTAACCAGGAGAACATCACATATAACATGTTTAATTAACCAGGAGAACATCACATATAACATGTTCAATTAACCAGGAGAACATCACATATAACATGTTATATTAACCAGGAGAACATCACATATAACATGTTCAATTAACCAGGAGAACATCACATATAACATGTTTAATTAACCAGGAGAACATCACATATAACATGTTATATAACCAGGAGAACATCACATATAACATGTTATTAACCAGGAGAACATCACATATAACATGTTATATTAACCAGGAGAACATCACATATAACATGTATTAACCAGGAGAACATCACATATAACATGTTCAATTAACCAGGAGAACATCACATATAACATGTTAATTAACCAGGAGAACATCACATATAACATGTTCAATTAACCAGGAGAACATCACATATAACATGTTCAATTAACCAGGAGAACATCACATATAACATGTTATATTAACCAGGAGAACATCACATATAACATGTTATATTAACCAGGAGAACATCACATATAACATGTTCAATTAACCAGGAGAACATCACATATAACATGTTTAATTAACCAGGAGAACATCACATATAACATGTTCAATTAACCAGGAGAACATCACATATAACATGTTTAATTAACCAGGAGAACATCACATATAACATGTTATATTAACCAGGAGAACATCACATATAACATGTTATATTAACCAGGAGAACATCACATATAACATGTTCAATTAACCAGGAGAACATCACATATAACATGTTCAATTAACCAGGAGAACATCACATATAACATGTTATATTAACCAGGAGAACATCACATATAACATGTTATATTAACCAGGAGAACATCACATAACATGTTCTATTAACCAGGAGAACATCACATATAACATGTTATATTAACCAGGAGAACATCACATATAACATGTTTAATTAACCAGGAGAACATCACATATAACATGTTTAATTAACCAGGAGAACATCACATATAACATGTTATATTAACCAGGAGAACATCACATATAACATGTTCAATTAACCAGGAGAACATCACATATAACATGTTATATTAACCAGGAGAACATCACATATAACATGTTATATTAACCAGGAGAACATCACATATAACATGTTATATTAACCAGGAGAACATCACATATAACATGTTATATTAACCAGGAGAACATCACATATAACATGTTATATTAACCAGGAGAACATCATATATAACATGTTATATTAACCAGGAGAACATCACATATAACATGTTCAATTAACCAGGAGAACATCACATATAACATGTTATATTAACCAGGAGAACATCACATATAACATGTTCAATTAACCAGGAGAACATCACATATAACATGTTCAATTAACCAGGAGAACATCACATATAACATGTTATATTAACCAGGAGAACATCACATATAACATGTTCAATTAACCAGGAGAACATCACATATAACATGTTATATTAACCAGGAGAACATCACATATAACATGTTATATTAACCAGGAGAACATCACATATAACATGTTATATTAACCAGGAGAACATCATATAACATGTTAATTAACCAGGAGAACATCACATATAACATGTTCAATTAACCAGGAGAACATCACATATAACATGTTAATTAACCAGGAGAACATCACATATAACATGTTATATTAACCAGGAGAACATCACATATAACATGTTCAATTAACCAGGAGAACATCACATATAACATGTTCAATTAACCAGGAGAACATCACATATAACATGTTCAATTAACCAGGAGAACATCACATATAACATGTCTATTAACCAGGAGAACATCACATATAACATGTTATATTAACCAGGAGAACATCACATATAACATGTTATTAACCAGGAGAACATCACATGTAAAATGTTATAGTAACCATGGGAACATCACATGTATGTAACATGTTATAGTAACCATGGGAACATCACATGTATGTAACATGTTATAGTAACCATGGGAACATCACATGTATGTAAATGTTATAGTAACCATGGGAACATCACATGTATGTAACATGTTATAGTAACCATGGGAACATCACATGTATGTAACATGTTATAGTAACCATGGAACATCACATGTATGTAACATGTTATAGTAACCATGGGAACATCACATGTATGTAACATGTTATAGTAACCATGGGAACATCACATGTATGTAACATGTTATAGTAACCATGGGAACATCACATGTATGTAACATGTTACAGTAACCATGGGAACATCACATGTAACATGTTGACGTGTTCTCAGACTGCCGATCAGCTGCTGGCCCGAGCGGACGCTGCTAAAGCTCTGGCTGGGGAGGCGGCGGAGAAAGGGAAGGCGACTTTCAGAGAGGCCGAAGGCATCCTGGAGGACCTGCGAGGTACTAAATATTCATATATCATAACATATAGGTGTCTCTATATCACAATATTACTCACTCTAATTTTACATTAATGTGTGAGTTAAGTTTTGTAAATCCATATAAATCTACCTCACGGTTCTCTCCCGACTAAAAGAGTTCAGTTTCAACGGGTTTCTTTTAAGGTGTTTGTTAGTTTTAAGGGTTCAATTAAGGAGTGATTATGGGGGTTTTGTTAAGGTGTTTGTACGTTTTCAGGTGGTAAATTAAGAATGTTTTTTCTTTGTTTTAATAGGTAATTTAAGGCTTAATTAAGTGATTTATGTTAAGGTGTTTGTTAGTTTAAAGGGGTACATTAAGCCGTTTTGTTAAGGTATCTGCTACTTTTAAGTGGTTATTTAATGATTAACTAATAGGTTTCTTTTAAGGTGGTTTCAGTTTTAAGGGATACATTAAGGACTACTTAAAATGAATCTCTTTCTTAGTTTTTAGGGGGAAATGGATCATTTGTGGCTTAATTTAGAGATTGATTTGAAGGTGTTGGTACGTTTTCAGGGTAAATTAAGGGTTAATTAAGAGGGGTTTTTCTAAAATGTCATTTAGGAGTGTTTAGATGTTATTGAAGTTTTATCTAAGGGGTTTTTGTGTTTCCAGTGTCTCAGTTAACGTTTCCTCCTGCCTTCTTCTTCTTCTCTTCCTGCAGACTTTGACCGCAGAGTGAACGACAACAAGACGGCGGCAGAGGACGCTCTGAAGAAAATCCCCGCCATCAACGCCACCATCATGGCCGCCAACCAGAAGACGCGGCAGGCGGAGGCGGCGCTCGGAAACGCCGCCGCCGACGCCCGGGAGGCCAAGGCCAAGGCGGAGGAGGCGGAGAAGATCGCAGGAAACGTGCAGAAGGTAAAACAAGGGTTAGATGAATCCTGCATGACCGCCAGAGGCAGGGCTTAGCACTGGATATCTTCTGTCTCGCGCATACGCAGGTCGAGTATTTATGTCAACAAAGTCAAGTGTGACCTCGCATGACCCCGGAAAGCATAAGTTCCTGTGTTGTCAACGAGTTCAGTCCTATGGAATCTTCTCGCGGAACACGAGATCCGAGTGACCAAGAACTCTGGTGGCCATCCAGGCATTCATAGAACCGTAGTTACATACGTAACTTTCGTTCTATTTCATCCATACTGACCGCCAGAGGCGGTGCTTAGCACTGGATGACTTATATCAACAGAGTCACGAGGAAACCCTGAGTACCCACCCTATAGGGATGGACTAGGTCAGGAGTCGGCAACCCGCGGCTCTTTAAGAGCCAGAGTAACCTCTACTCTGGCTCCCTTGAGTTTAGACAAAAATAAGAAGGAAATAAAATTCAAATATTTGTAGGACTATTTTATTTTGTTGCACTTTTGAAAATGTTTCGTATCTTGTATTTTGAGGTGATACTGTGACACGTAAAAAAAAAAAAAACCCGGTTTTAATTAGGTCAACTAAAACATGCGTCACATCCTGCGACGGTCCCGCACCAGCGCCTTTTCCTGCAGGCGAATAACCTGACCCCCGGCTCCATGAGCGAACTATGGATACATCAAAGAAAAGAAAGTATGGGAGGAACAGAGGGTTTAATTCTGCGTGGACAGAGTTATCTGCTTTCACTGCAAACGATGCTGGCTCACCGGGATGTTTGATATGTGGAGAGGAGTTATCAAAGGTGCTGCAGCCTTTACGTATCGAGGAAAAACACGGAAGAGGAAGACAGCTGACGATCTTCAGTCATCATTCAATCAGTTAACTCTTTTTAGGGTGCAGCTATAGGTTTTATTTATTTCAAAGTGGGCCCATTTTAATTATATTAATTTTCTTCAAATGCACAGAGGACTCCCAAGTGCTGTGGTGATTTATTTTAAAGTTGGCCTGTGTACTTTTTTTATTCTCCTGATAAGAGTTCTTTGTTTCTTATTAGAGGTAAACAGTTTTCTATAATGTAATACATAATAAATGCAAAAAAACTGTAGTTTTTGTTTATGATGTAACAATAAATACAACTTTATAAGCTATCAAGCTATGAAATATGTTTTGCGGCTCCAGACAAAAAAAATGGTGGAAAAGGGGGCAAAATGGCTCTTTTGGTCAAAAATGTTGCAGACGCCTGGACTAGGTGGACTCTGCAGGAGGACCACACCCAACGGGTGAGGTGCGGCAACATTCACTCTGTAGTATCTGGTAGGGATGTAACGATATACCGAATATCGCGGTATCGCGATAAATAAACGTCTCAATACCGTCGTGAGTCTGACCAAATCTACCGCGATATTACATTATTTTAAATTTATTTTTTAAACCTTTATTTAACCAGGTGGTCCCATTGAGATCATCGATCTCTTTTTCAAGAGAGACCTGTCCAACATGGCAGCAAGTAGGTTACAACATGAACATAAAACAACAGATAACACAAAAGGACATGTATTTACAGGGCTACATTTACATACCTAGAGACGTTGACAAGTACCAACAGTATATTTATATCTCGCCCTGTCAATAAGCCTCACCTTCTTGGCAAAACTGTATTGTTTTTGAAGTGGTGGAGAGACAATGCACAGTTTGACCCACTGCTGTCACCCATGGCCAAAGCATATCTCTCTGTCCCACTGAGGTCGCGTTAGACTTTTTCGCAGGATCGTAAAATTTCCGTCATAATCCATTATTACCCGTCGGGTCTGAACTCGCCACTAACGTGTCGGGCTGACACGGGGGGGGGGAGAGAGAGAGCACGCTCGTGAACTGTCAACGGGGGGGGGGGGGCGGTGGTGTTATGCCGTGTTATTCATGCCCACCGAGATATGCATGCACTTCGCGGGAGCGCTCACAGCGTAAAGCAAAAACTCCTAGACATTTCAATGATCTGTACGGCAAAGTACGGTTTGGAAACTATATCATTTCCTTTTGGAGGGCATGCATAACACGGCAAACACCAGAGCCTCGCTGCGGGGAAACTTTGGCGCTGTTCCGAGTTTGTTCTAATCTGTCAAAATGACAGACTGCTTTCAGATTTTTCCGTCATTGTTAAAAAAAATATTCGGTTAATGCGACCACTGCTGTACCAGCAACATCAGTCCCAGCAACATCAGTCCCAGCTACATCAGTCCCAGCAACATCAGTCCCAGCAACATCAGTCCCAGCAACATCAGTCCCAGCAACATCAGTCCCAGCAACATCAGTACCAGCAACATCAGTCCCAGCAACATCAGTCCCAGCAACATCAGTCCCAGCAACATCAGTACCAGCAACATCAGTACCAGCAACATCAGTCCCAGCAACATCAGTCCCAGCAACATCAGTCCCAGCAACATCAGTCCCAGCAACATCAGTACCAGCAACATCAGTCCCAGCAACATCAGTCCCAGCAACATCAGTACCAGCAACATGAGTCCCAGCAACATCAGTACCAAGCGAGAGAGTTGTTTCCACAGCAGGGGATATTGTAAACGCCCAAACATCCCAGCTTCTACCTGGAAATGTGGACATGCTCATATTCCTAAAACCTGTCTGATGACGCTGAGTGAGTGACTTAGTGAGTTTGAGTTGAGTTACTTGAAAAACTAAAGTGAAACTTGATTTATTTTATTGCGGGTCTGATTATTAAATGTCCTTGTTTATGTGTGAGATGCAGTGGCACAAAGAAAATGCCTACTTTGTTTGGTACTAGTAGGTAAAAAAAACACTGGTTTTCTTGTTCCAGTCTGTTACTGTCACTTTGTTTTTGACACTTTTTTTCTTTATTTTTCAATATCGCGATAAATACCGTACCGTGGACTTGTTATCGCGATATTATCGTATCGTGGGTTTTTGGTATCGTTACATCCCTAGTATCTGGCGAATGTGCTCTGGGATGCCCATGTGGCCGCGGCACATATGTCCTCCACAGCGACGTGCAGTCAGGGGAGGCAGGGGAGGCAGAGCCTCACCTGTCATACTCCAATGTAACGGAAAAACAACTAAAGAAAAACTAAATAGTAATAATAATAAAATGTCTCCACTGATCTGTGTTGTAAGTGTGATTTATTTATGATTCCAATCGCTTTTTATAGTCAAAATCAGCAAATTTGCCGAGCTCCGCTACAACTACGGGGAGCGATGAGAAGTGAGGCAGGGACGAGCTCTGCCTCTCGTAAGCCCACAGTAACTGGCTGGAGCGCGGGCACTAATTTTGCGCGGGCACTTATTTTGTGAGCGCGCTCCAGCCAGTTCCTGTGGGGTGAGGTGAGGCACAGATGAGGTCTGCCTCACCTCAGATGCGTCACCCCACAGAAACTGGCTGGAGCGCGGGCACTAATCGCATGCCTGTTACCATCTCACTGTAGGTCACCAATGTAATGTTTGTAGATCCCTTTATTACATTTATCCTCGCCATCCATAGTCTCTAAATAACTTATTTCACGTATATATGATATTATTTAGGCTCGCTGGTCTCATAATACAACGGCAATGAAAAAAGCACCAGGGGAGGCAGCCATAACCTCTGCCGCACTGAAGGGGGCGCACGTGAGCCCACAGGTTCTTGTTGCTACTGTTATTCTACGCAGAGACGGTAGATGCAAACAACAAACTAGACTTTTGAAACTACAGGAAGATAAGAGGACTTTTACAAAAAAGTAATAGAGATTGTTGTCCAGAAGGATAGCATGGACTTCATCTTCAAGTCAAGGTAAGACCACCATTGTAATGAAAATGGGATCTTACTAAGAGAGAACAATCCAATATTTAGATTTTGGGTATCCTTTTGTTGAACGGTCTGTTTAAAATGAATCGAAGCATCAGACTAAAAAAGCTTTTGAAAATAATAAGAATATTTCGATTAAGGTCAAAATATAATATTTGTAAATCTGACTCTGAAAGAGTCAGTGCCTCACCAGCCATGAACCTCACCGCACGTCACTGGTCCTCCAGGGGCCCACCTCTTAAGGTCGCCCATGACATCGAGACACTCCTGGTAGAGTGGCACTTTACTCCGGGTGGTAAGGGGCGGTCATTCGCCCTGTATGCCTGGGCAATGACGTCCACGATCCAGTGGGACAGGCTGCTTTGAGAGAGCACGGCCCTTTCTAGGACCACCGTAACAGAGAAAGAGCTGTTCAGACTGCCGTATACAAGCTCTGAAGGCCCGTACCGGGCATAAGAGTCTTGACCTCTCCTCCCCCTCTCCTGATGGGGGAGTCAAACCGTGCCAGCTTGATAGGCCGAATGAGATGAGAGCGTGCCAGCAACTTAGGGAGGAATGCTGTATTCGGCCATAAAGTGACACCTGAGCCATCTGAGTTCCACCTCAGACACGAGCTGTTCCCGGACAGGGCCTGTAGCTCGCTTACGCACTTTGCTGAAGTGATGGCAAGAAGGAAAGCAGTCTTGGCTGAGAGCCACCTCAGTTCTGCCTGTGACAAGGGTTCAAAGGGAGGCAAGCATAGGGCGTCCAGCACTAAGGGCAGGTCCCATGTAGGAGCCCTTGGGACGTTCGGGGGGCGCAGCCTCAGAGCTCCTCTTAAGAAGAGGGATACCAGCCTGCGGCTCCCCACTGTGTTGTGGCCACATACACCCTGACGGTAGCGGGACACCGGCCGTCGTCCAGGAGGGACTGCAGGAACTCAAGGATAGTAGGCACCGAGCAATGCACTGGGTCCTCGTTTCACTATTGGCACCAGTCAGAAAATAATTTCCACCTGTTTTCGTACTGTATACGAGTAGACGGTGCCCTGGCATTGAGAATAGTCCTCCTGACAGGCTCTATGCAGTCGCTCAGCAGCGGGTCGGGCCCTCCAGTGGCCAGACCCACTGCTGAAGGCGGCAGGGGTCGGGGTGCCACATCCGACCCTCCAGCTGAGACAAGAGGTCCTTCCTGTTGCCTCTGATAAGGGGGACTGTGCCAGCCAAACCTGGCGACGTAATAATAAAAATGTCAGTATATGGATTTATTTAACATGTGGTTCTTCCTCAGGGCTCGGCGAAGACGAAGGAGGACGCAGAGAAGGCTCTGGAAGAAACCACCCGATTGGACGGGGAGGTGTCGGCCATGATGGAGCAGCTGGACGACGCCGAGCAGGAACTGAACCGCAAGAAGGCCGAAGCGGCGGCGGACATGATGATGGCCGGCATGGTGAGCACTCTCAGATCAATACAGAGTCATTATTAATCACATGAATGGATTGTGATATAT
Organism: Dissostichus mawsoni; assembly: GCA_011823955.1. Taxonomy (NCBI): domain Eukaryota; kingdom Metazoa; phylum Chordata; class Actinopteri; order Perciformes; family Nototheniidae; genus Dissostichus; species Dissostichus mawsoni. The sequence continues at coordinate 2,757,484 of JAAKFY010000004.1, read as the reverse complement.
ATTATTTTTTAATGCATCACCCTTATAGTTTGAGGGGATTTAATGGCATAATTTAAAGTTCAAATTCACAAGGTCACCCCAAGTTTGTGGTAAAACTAAATCTCAGAAAACCCTTAACTGTTAAGGTTTGATGGAAGTGTAGATTTAGAGTTAATGATTGGATAAAAGGGTTAGGTTAGGGTTTATATTTGACCTACTGAAATATGTCTTATGTTTACTTAATGCCTTTACATAGGTCTTAAAATGTAATTAAAGTGTTGTTTGTTGTTGATAAAGTTAAGGGGTTTTACAACTCTGATAAGAAATTCAGTTTCTCTGCACGTTTTATTTATAAAACCTGTTTCCTGCTCCAGGCGTCGGACAACGCAAAGGAGGCGGAGGACAACGCCCGCAAAGCGAAGAGCGCCGTGAAGACGGTGCTGAGCACCATCACCGAACTGCTGGACAAGCTGGGTAACTACACCCAACACACTCACACTTAAGGACAAATCAGAATCTCCCTTAAGCATCAAGTTCCCAGAAAGAGCGCCGGGTAATTCTTTAGTGGCCAAACTGTGGAACTACAACTGCTGTGTCCCAAAGATACTTTAGACTTTGGGAAAGAGACGTCTTTGGAGTTAATGATTAGCTAAATTAATATATTATAAAATGTAAGACCTAAAGGGGTCATCCAATACATTGGAAGAGCCTTGTTGTTACCATTGATTTCCAGGGAATATTATGAGTCGTTTCATGGTGCATAAACCTCATAATGATAAGTAAATGTGTGGACCGCCAGGCGGACCCTCAGATTCAGTATAAGTCTGAAACACAGAGGCTTGTTTTCACTGAGATGAGCTGAGGTGCCATCAGGTGGTTAATGATCCTCCTCTCTCCTCAGGAAACATAGATCAGGTGGACCTGAGCAAGCTGAACCAGATGGACGAGTCCCTGAAGCGGGCGAAGGGCTCGATGGGCGCCAGCGATCTGGACCGGAAGCTGACGGAGCTGAGCGACGTGGCTCGCTCTCAGGAGGATCTCATCAACGACTACGATCGGCAGATCGGCCAGATCCGCGCCGACATCAACAACCTGAACGACATCAAGAACACGTTACCGGAGGGCTGCTTCAACACGCCGTCCCTGGAGCGGCCCTAAACCCACCCCCCAATCCCTCACTTTACCAAAACACTTTCACATTTCTGTCAAAGAAGCCAACATTTCAAGCCACGGTTTTAGTTTTTTTGTAAGAGAAGCAGCTGTTTTTGTTTGGCAGTAGCGTGGTGACGGTAGATGAACTAAGCCGTGCAGAGAGGGAGAGAAAACCCAGAACCACAAACCCGACGTGACTGCACCCGCCAACAGGAACACGTATTACCCATCATGCAACTCTTCCCAGTCTGTCTGCAGATGCTGGTTCATAACCAGAAAGCACACAGTGAAGGACTCTTCTACTGCTCCTCCAAAGCCTGCAGTATTTCATTCACCAGCAGAGTGTGTGTGTGTGTGTGTGTGTTAGAGCAAACACACACTCTGCTGCAGAGGATATCTTTTACATCCTGTGTGCACAAGACCCTTAGGATAATAACTTTAAAGCATAAATAAATAATGTGCCACCTTTATGTTGGTATGTAGTGATTGAAGCCTCCTCAGTAAGTGAAGCCTACATTTACCAGGATGCATTGCGTCACATTCATTTAACGCTGTGATGTGACAGTGACATAGTTTGACACGAGGAAGGACTACAAAGTCCTTCAGCTTGTAGTTCTTTAAAACAGAACTTCCTCTCTCTCCTGCTGTAGTTGAACCTGATTGGACGACAGCTTGTGGAGTTGAAAGTGTTTCTCTTTGTTCCCTTTAAGACGTGGCTGTTGTGGGAACTAGAGAACAGATTGTGCACAGAAGTTATGATCTTCTTCCCTCGTGATGTGGATCTGAGTTTAGGGTTAAAGGTTATATTCTTTCATGCACAAGAGACTAGCTTGTGTGTCAAAGATATGAAACCATTGCATGTGGTTCAGGCTTGGAGTTTTCATCTTCTAGCATCCAGATTGGTTTAAGATCTGGTCTAGAAACTTGTATTCCTGCAGAACTGGGATCTGAACGTGTGATGTGAATCCTTTGGGAAGCAGATCTGAGTCTCCACAGGTTCCTGCCCTCCTCGTGCACACCAGATGTAAAATGATTTCCACGTGTTTCTGAAGCGTCTCTGAAACTCTCTGTGATGTTTAACGCGCTCCTCCTGCAGCTTTCCTCCTCTCCTCCTCCTCCTCCTCCTCCTCCTCCTCCTCCTCCTCCTCCTCTCCTCCTCCCCTCCTCCTCCTCCTCTCCTCCTCCTCCTCCTCACTGCTAACACCTGCTTCCAGGCTCAATCCAACACTATGCAACTTTGTACATTTTGCGTAGCGAGAATTTTATTATCTGATACACTGGTGCTAATAATTATTTCAAATGTTATATTTTTGTGTGAATGTTTTTTATCATGACATAGTGAGGAATGTGTTATTTGTGTAAATATATGCTTAAATGATTCAGGAGCGGCTGCTTTTAAGAACGAGCGATGGCCACCGATCACAATCAATCACCTCCAGGTTCAATATATATAAATATCTGTGGTATTATTACTATCATATGCTTGCTTGTATACAAGGCTCCGTCGCTGCCTCACAGCGATGCCAATATTTCATTTGTGTTTCTATTGATTCTCGTGAGTTAACTGAATATTCTCATTGAGTTTTTTGTTGTTTTGAGCTTTCAGGACCTCTGAACTGATCCGCTCGCCCTCATGGAGATTATAAGCTCGGCCACTCGTTGCTATCCTAGTTTTAATTAGTGTTTTGTGCCTTAATATAAAGTTCAGATGTAATCACGGTCCACTTTTTATCTCACAGAATGTCCTCCTCGTGCTGAAGCAAGGTTTGAATCTAGTTTTAAATCAGGTCCTTATCAGAGAAAAGTGCAGCAGCCAATCAGCAGCTGGTAAAATATGCAATCATGTCTGCAGCTCCCAGAGTCCTGACGTGAACCAGGAAATGTTGAGACCCCAAAGTGTGATGATAGAGATGTAGAGTAGGGTCTCCAGCTCATAGAAACTGCTGGATGCTAACCTGCATGTTGGGACATTCAAACAAATAGCGTTAAATAGCATTAATGCAGACGATGGTTTGGCAGATTTGGACAGTTTGGGAGTGTTTTTGGAGTTTATCGAGGAAGCTGAGTCCATTTGTGACATTATTAGGATCAAATATTGCAGTTCAGAGTCCCATAAAACATACAAATTGACCCAGAATTCATCCAAATCAGCCCGAGGGACTTCAAATATGGCCTCTTTCTGTTTAAAACTGCCATTGTTGATCCTGAAAATGTCAGAAATGGACTCGGCGTCCTCACTAACCCCCAACACCACAACACAACTGTCCAAATCAGCCAAGCCTTTGTTTAACTATTGTCTACAAATGCTAATCAACTCAACTTATGGTAACCGTGTAAATGTCCCAACATCTGCAGGTTAGCGTCCAGCAGTTTGTATGAGCTGCTGACCCTACATGTCTCTCAGAACACTTTGGGGTCTCATCAGGGTCTCTGAGCTGACGGACTCCTAACCAGCCGGAGCCCTGACTGAGTTTCACAGAGATGTTCCCCACGTGTTTCTGTCCTCCATGGTTCCTCTCCTCCCTCCATCCAGGCTGCAGGAGGTGCAGCACACACACACTGATGTATAAACAGTATTTTAAGTTATAATGTACCACTTATTTGTATTGTAACCTGTTGTCTTGGACATGTGTGCTGGCCTGCAGCTCCTTGTAATGTTCTGTTTCCTGTGAGGACCTGAGCGACCCGTTCACTGCCTGTAAATCCTAACATTTGAATAATAAAAAAACATTACTACAGGAAGCTCCGTGTCAGCGTCTGTTTTATCTTCAACTCAACAGAAAACAAGTGTGCACACAATCCAGCTCCTTTCTAGAAACGGTTAGATTGTGTTCGTTCTCTCGCGTCCAGGAGGAAGGTTCAAATAAAGAGACTAATGGAGTCTCTGAAAAGGTTCAATTTGGTACTTTAATTAAGTAGCGTGGTAATGAAACAAACAGAGCGAGTACAGGAGCACAGCTGTGGTGGGGAGGCGGCGGGGTGAAGCAGTGCCTGAGGTCGCGTTGTCCTCCGTCTGTATCGATCCAGCGCTCCTCCTTCAATAGCGGCTGGTGACGTCGTTCTCCCACCTCTTTCTCCAATGTCCGATATCGCACATAACAGAGGATTTAGACGTCGTGTGGTCATTGTATAACGTCCACTCACTTTTTCTCCTCATACACTCTTTCATGACTTTTTATTTAATGCATTTTAACGGCTGTAATCGATGTTAACGTGAGACCGGAAGTGTTCCTTGTTGTCAACGGCAACGTCTTTCAATACAGCTTTTTAAAATGAACTTTAACCGGAACTGTTTTCAGAATAAAACAGTTTTAGACTTACAGTGTTTAAGCTAAATTACGTCATTCAATATTGATTTTAATTTCTTACAAAACTAACGTCTCTTTAGGGCTCAGTATGAGAGCTTAGATTCAGTGTTTCCTCTTTAAATGTTGTGACCTCTGCTGCTAATCTGTCACAGGATCTTCTGGGAACTCTCAAGTCTACAAAGTGCACCGAGAAATGATTTTAACAAAATATTAAATCAATCTCTCTCTCTCGCTCTCGCTCTCGCTCTCGCTCTCGCTCTCGCTCTCTCGCTCTCTCTCTGTCTCTGTCTCTCTCTGTCTCTCTCTCTCTGTCTCTGTCTCTCTCTCTCTTTCTGTCTCTCTCTCTCTCTCTCTCTGTCTCTCTCTCTCTGTCTCTCTGTCTCTGTCTCTCTCTGTCTCTCTGTCTTTCTCCCTCTCTCTCTGTCTCTCTGTCTCTCTCTCTGTCTCTCTCTCTCTGTCTCTCTGTCTCTCTCTCTTTCTCTCTCTCTCCCCTTTTTTCTTAAAATTATTTTTAATTGCTATTTTTAATTTGTATTTCAAGAATGTTTTTTTAATGTAAACCTAAACAAAACCCCAATAAATACAGGAAGAGAGCCTGACTTCCTGTCTCTCATCATACTGATAAGTACACATATGTGAGTACAAGTACACAGAGTGAGGAGACATCATGGAGCACCTGCTGCTGCTGCTGCTGCTGCTGCTGAGCGCAGGTAACATCTTTATCACACTATTTATTATCATCTTCATTCTAGATATTACATATTATATTCTGACATCACTCAGGAAGCAGCTCAAAGGCTTAAACACTACTGAAACTACTAAAACTACTGAATCTACTGAAACTACTGAATCGACTGAAACTACTGAAACTACTGAATCTACTGAAACTACTGAAACTACTGAATCTACTGAAACTACTAAAACTACTGAATCTACTGAAACTACTGAATCTACTGAAACTACTGAATCTACTGAAACTACTGAAACTACTGAATCTACTGAAACTACTGAATCTACTGAAACTACTGAAACTACTAAATCTACTGAATCTACTGAAACTACTGAATCTACTGAAACTACTGAATCTACTAAAACTACTGAATCTACTGAAACTACTGAATCTACTCAAACTACTAAAACTACTGAAACTACTGAATCTAATGAATCTACTAAAACTACTGAATCTACTGAATCTACTAAAACTACTGAAACTACTGAATCTGCTGAATCTACTAAAACTACTGAATCTACTGAATCTACTGAATCTACTAAAACTACTGAAACTACTGAATCTGCTGAATCTACTAAAACTACTGAATCTACTGAATCTAATGAATCTACTAAAACTACTGAATCTACTGAATCTACTAAAACTACTGAAACTACTGAATCTGCTGAATCTACTAAAACTACTGAATCTACTGAAACTACTGAATCTACTGAATCTACTAAAACTACTGAAACTACTGAATCTACTAAAACTACTGAAACTACTGAATCTACTGAATCTACTAAAACTACTGAATCTACTGAAACTACTGAATCTACTGAATTTACTAAAACTACTGAATCTACTGAAACTACTGAATCTACTGAAACTACTAAAACTACTGAATCTACTGAAACTACTGAATCTACTGAAACTACTAAATCTACTGAAACTACTGAATCTACTGAAACTACTGAATCTACTGAAACTACTAAAACTACTAAATCGACTGAATCTACTGAAACTACTAAAACTACTGAATCTACTGAATCTACTGAATCTACTAAAACTACTGAATCTACTGAAACTACTGAATCTACTGAAACTACTGAATCTACTAAAACTACTGAATTTACTGAAACTACTGAATCTACTGAAACTACTGAATCTACTGAAACTACTAAATCTACTGAATCTACTAAAACTACTGAATCTACTGAAACTACTGAATCTACTGAAACTACTGAATCTACTGAAACTACTAAATCTACTGAATCTACTAAAACTACTGAATCTACTGAAACTACTGAATCTACTGAAACTACTGAATCTACTAAAACTACTGAATCTACTGAAACTACTGAATCTACTGAAACTACTGAATCTACTGAAACTACTAAATCTACTGAATCTACTAAAACTACTGAAACTACTGAATCTACTGAAACTACTAAATCTACTGAATCTACTAAAACTACTGAAACTACTGAATCTACTAAAACTACTGAATCTACTGAAACTACTGAATCTACTGAAACTACTGAATCTACTGAAACTACTGAAACTACTGAATCTACTGAATCTACTAAAACTACTGAAACTACTGAATCTACTGAAACTACTAAATCTACTGAATCTACTGAAACTACTAAACTACTGAATCTACTGAAACTACTGAATCTACTGAAACTACTGAATCTACTAAAACTACTGAAACTACTGAATCTACTGAAACTACTGAATCTACTGAAACTACTAAATCTACTGAAACTACTAAAACTACTGAATCTACTGAAACTACTGAATCTACTAAAACTACTGAATCTACTGAAACTACTGAATCTACTGAAACTACTAAATCTACTGAATCTACTAAAACTACTGAATCTACTGAAACTACTGAATCTACTAAAACTACTGAATCTACTGAAACTACTGAATCTACTGAAACTACTGAATCTACTGAAACTACTAAATCTACTGAATCTACTAAAACTACTGAATCTACTGAAACTACTGAATCTACTGAAACTACTGAATCTACTGAAACTACTGAATCTACTAAAACTACTGAATCTACTGAAACTACTGAATCTACTGAAACTACTGAATCTACTGAAACTACTAAATCTACTGAATCTACTAAAACTACTGAAACTACTGAAACTACTGAATCTACTGAAACTACTGAATCTACTGAAACTACTAAATCTACTGAATCTACTAAAACTACTGAAACTACTGAATCTACTAAAACTACTGAATCTACTGAACTACTGAATCTACTGAAACTACTGAATCTACTGAATCTACTAAAACTACTGAAACTACTGAATCTACTGAAACTACTAAATCTACTGAATCTACTGAAACTACTAAACTACTGAATCTACTGAAACTACTGAATCTACTGAAACTACTGAATCTACTGAAACTACTGAAACTACTGAATCTACTGAAACTACTGAATCTACTGAAACTACTGAATCTACTGAAACTACTAAATCTACTGAAACTACTAAAACTACTGAATCTACTGAAACTACTGAATCTACTAAAACTACTGAATCTACTGAAACTACTGAAACTACTGAATCTACTGAAACTACTGAATCTACTGAAACTACTAAATCTACTGAATCTACTAAAACTACTGAATCTACTGAAACTACTAAATCTACTGAATCTACTAAAACTACTGAATCTACTGAAACTACTGAATCTACTAAAACTACTGAATCTACTGAAACTACTGAATCTACTGAAACTACTGAATCTACTGAAACTACTGAATCTACTGAAACTACTAAATCTACTGAATCTACTGAATCTACTGAAACTACTAAAACTACTGAATCTACTAAAACTACTGAATCTACTGAAACTACTGAATCTACTGAAACTACTAAATCTACTAAATCTACTGAATCTACTGAAACTACTGAATCTACTGAAACTACTGAAACTACTGAATCTACTAAAACTACTGAATCTACTGAAACTACTAAATCTACTGAATCTACTAAAACTACTGAAACTACTGAATCTACTAAAACTACTGAATCTACTGAAACTACTGAATCTACTGAATCTACTAAAACTACTGAATCTACTGAAACTACTGAATCTACTGAATCTACTAAAACTACTGAATCTACTGAAACTACTAAATCTACTGAATCTACTAAAACTACTGAATCTACTGAATCTACTGAAACTACTAAACTACTGAATCTACTGAATCTACTGAATCTACTGAAACTACTGAATCTACTGAAACTACTAAATCTACTGAATCTACTAAAACTACTGAATCTACTGAATCTACTAAAACTACTGAAACTACTGAATCTACTAAAACTACTGAATCTACTGAAACTACTGAATCTACTGAATCTACTAAAACTACTGAATCTACTGAAACTACTAAATCTACTGAATCTACTAAAACTACTGAATCTACTGAAACTACTAAAACTACTGAATCTACTGAATCTACTGAAACTACTGAATCTACTAAACTACTGAATCTACTGAATCTACTAAAACTACTGAAACTACTGAATCTACTGAAACTACTGAATCTACTGAAACTACTGAATCTACTAAAACTACTGAATCTACTGAAACTACTGAATCTACTAAAACTACTGAATCTACTGAAACTACTGAATCTACTGAACTACTGAATCTACTGAAACTACTAATCTACTGAATCTACTGAAACTACGAATCTACTGAAACTACTGAAACTACTGAATCTACTGAAACTACTGAATCTACAAACTACTGAAACTACTGAATCTACTAAAACTACTGAAACTACTGAATCTACTGAAACTACTAAATCTACTGAATCTACTGAAACTACTGAATCTACTGAAACTACTGAATCTACTGAAACTACTGAAACTACTGAAACTACTGAATCTACTAAACTACTGAATCTACTGAATCTACTGAAACTACTGAATCTACTGAAACTACTGAACTACTGAAACTACTGAATCTACTGAAACTACTGAATCTACTGAAACTACTGAATCTACTGAAACTACTGAAACTACTGAAACTACTGAAACTACTGAAACTACTAACGGTAAACAAAAAGAAGCTCAAATAGAGATATGTATACAAACCTGAGAAGTTAGAGTTCATGATAATGAGTTAATGAGATATATTTGATTTGATCTTTTATTGGACATCTTACTTTACCTTGCTGTTTATATACTTTTTAATTTTACCTTTTGAATGCACTTTATTTCTTTAACTTCTTATGTCCGTATAAATATCTGTTTTATTTAATAACATGTTTTTATTGCACATCCTTACTTTAACTTCATATCTTTATATAAATATATTTATTTACCTTTATTTGTATATCTCTTTTTGCACATTCATTATTTAACTTCTTATAATATATAAATATTTGTAATTATTACTTTTTATAGCTCATCCATTCTCTACCTCCTTAATTATTTAATAATATTATTTGTATTTAGAGGTTTCCAGAAACAGCCCACCCTTTCAGAGATAGTGATGACGCAACCAGAGGCTTTTAATCTGAGAGGAACATGTTGTCATGGTGACAGGAAACCACGCCCTGTCATCAGTCCCCAAAATAAACTTAACACCTTTTCCTCCTCCTTTGTTCAGAAACGCTCTTCAGCCACAACTCTATCTTCCTCTTTCTTATTTGTGTTTGTGTGTGTGTGTGTGTGTGTGTGTGTGGTGTGGTGGTGTGGTGTGTGTGGTGTGGTGTGTGGTGTGTGTGGTGTGTGTGTGTGTGGTGTGGTGTGGTGTGGTGTGTGTGGTGTGTGTGTGGTGTGGTGTGTGTGTGTGTTTGTTTGTGTGTGTGTGGTGTGTGGTGTGTGTGTGTGTGTGTGTGTGTTTGTGTGTGTGTGTGTGTGTGTGTGGGGGGGGGGTGTGGTGGTGTGTGTGTGTGGGGTGTGTATGTGGTGTGGTGGTGTGTGTGTGTGTGTGTGGGGGGGGGGGTGTGGTGGTGGTGTGTGTGGGGTGTGTGTGTGGTGTGGTGGTGTGGGGGTGTGTGTGTGTGTGTGTGTGTGGGGGGGGGGGGGGGGTGTGTGTGTGTGTGTGTGTGTGGTGGTGGTGTGGTGGTGTGGTGGTGTGTGGGGTGTGTGTGTGGTGTGGTGGTGTGTGTGTGTGTGGGTGGTGTGTGTGTGTGTGTGTGGGTGTGTGTGTGTGTGGGTGTGTGTGGTGTGTGTGTGGGTGTGTGTGTGGTGTGTGGTGTGTTGTGTGTGTGTGGTGTGTGTTGTGGGCGTGCGCATGCGTGTGTGTGAGAGACTTTTGTGTTTCTGCCCCGCCATTCCCGCACAAAGTTGCAACATTGTTGATAAATTCAAGCACTGACACCTGTCTGCTCTCACATTCCCGCATTATGACACGAGCCCCAGGACCAGCCGGTCGCAGGCAAACAAACAAGTTGCACTTTAATTCATTAATGTGATCTAACAAATGTAAAAGGGCAAATATTAACCATATATGCTGTTTATATTGCTTGTAATTGAGATGAAGTAAACATCTGTTGAGTATTTTAACATCAAATAGTTTGATTGTGTTGAATTAAAGCAAAAGGCAGCGGGTCCACCAGACCCACGAACACTGGCTGAATAACAAAAATATGAACACCACACAAGGGTTAACCCTTAGATGCATAAGTGGGTCAAAAATGACCCGGTGAGGTGGTTTCTTGAAGTATCTTTGTAATTACATTTCTTTATCATTTCATATTCCAGCTATACCTCCAAAAACATGTTTTGGATTTCATGCCATCAAATGTTTTATTTACATTTAAGAAATGTTAGTTTTTGTATTACACGCTTCCATAAGTGGGTCAAAATGACCCGCATGCATTTTCTATGGGACCCTATGGGAACCTTTGATTCTTATCACCTGTTGCTGTCAGGACTACATTCACTGTGGACCCACACAGACGACATCACTAACCCAGGGTTAGGGGTAACATAAGTGGGTCAACATTTTTTTTACACCCAAGATCTTATACCTGTCAGTATAATAATTACATTATATTTTTATAGGGCTTTTCAAGGACTCAAAATCGCTTTATATATGGGAAGGTTAGGATGGGGGGGTATAGGACTAGCAAGGATGGGGGGGGCTATGAGTAGGAAGAGGATAAGAGATGAGTTTTGAAAAGGGACTGGAATACTGTGAGGGTCTCTGTCCTCAAAGCTGCCTTGGACCTGGGGGACAGGAGACCGGCTGAGATGGATCTGAGGGACCGTGGGGTTGGTAGGGGGTGAGAAGATCAGTGAGATGGGGGGGGGGGGGGGGGTCGTCAGATGGTGGAGGGCTTTGGAGGGCCAGTATTTTTGGTGCCATGATCTGGAGTTTGTGAGGAGTCGGGCGGACCATCAACTGGCGGCCCGCGGGCCACATCCGGTCCGCCAGACATTTCATCCGGCCCGCACGGCGGGGGTGACTGTGGCGTTGGCGGAGTGGTTAGTGCGTTCGCCCCACCCACATTTTTTTTTTACAACGTCTCTTGAGTAATGTGCAGTACCGGAGTCCAACAGAGAGGCAGCAGCTGCGGGACAGTAGCCTGCGTACTGCTTAGCGTGCCCTGGCTGAAGAAGAAGTGATCCTTCGTTAGCGTGAAGAGTCTGCTTTATGCGCTCCGCAGTAGCCCCGCTGCAAGGCTCCGGCGAGTTGACAGTACATGAGCGTGCTCCACTAGCACCCCCTCCCCCGTCAACAACTTCTATATAGATAAAAGCGCTGGCCCCCGAAAGTGTCCTTGGATTTAATTTTGGCCCTTGGACAAATGTAGTTGGTGACCTCTGATGTAGATGATGAAGAGGCCCGGGGGCCGAGTACTGATCCCTGGGGAACGCCTTGGTGACTGAGGCTGTGGCAGAGGAGATGAAGTGAGATCGGTGTTATCGGTTGATTATCTTCATCTTTTACTTAGAAAATATTTGATGTCATTACATCGATATATGTGTATAGTATATTTTGACTCCTAAAGTGTTCAAATCTAACTCTTAATGTTACGGCCGGAGGGCAAGGTACGCAGGACCCAAGTGCAGAAAAAAGGTGAAAGCAGGAATCCTTTCTTTCCAGAACTAGGCAAGGCAAACAAGTCAAAACTTGGCAAGGCAAGACAAAACATAAAGTCGCTCAGAACATAAACCCTTCCCACAACGTCAAGAATCTCACAAAGACTAACAGAAAAAGCAGAACCTAAATGCAACACAGGACTAATCAAACAAACAAGACACAGGTGAGGAGGGAGGAGAAAACACAGGGCACAAGGTGAACACAATCGGGTAATCAGCAGGAGGGAACACAGAGACAGGAAGCAACGGACAAGGCGAGCGGGGAACACTTTCCAACTAAAACAGGAAACCAAAGACAGATCTAGACAGGACAAAATCAAACATAGACAGATCGTGACATTTTATTTGGAGTTAAAATGTTACACTTTGACAGTGTTCAGAGAACACCAAACTCTTGGACCTACACCGAAACTGGTGTTAAATATACTCTTATAGAGTACGATATACACTGTGATTTTGCTGTGTGTGGTGTGTACATGGTAATGTTCTTCCTTTTCAATTATCAATATGTTTCAAAAACAATTGACAAATATAATATAAAATCTTTCTTGTGTGGACCAAAATATAATGCTAAATATTATACAAGTGATTGTTCTGAACTAAAATGACAAAAATGGCATAAAAAACACATTATTCTAATACGGGTCATTTTTGACCCACTTATGGAAGAGTGTAGGGTCCGATTACTCGTGCATCAAGGGTTAAGATTTTCACCATGCAGGGGCGGATCTACGGGGGGCAAGGGGGGGCAGCTGCCCCCCCACTGTAGAGCCTTGCCCCCTAACTTTTGTGTCCCTAAAACTGTATTTGTAGAAACAAACCTATATGGCCACAAGCTTCTCAAGCAACGAAACAAGCAGTTCATGAATAAAAGTGAATCATTTTAAATATAATTTTAGGCCCGTTCAAATCGTAGCTACGGCCCTGCATTAAACTGCGGAGCGGCGTTCACACGGACCGCGGCTCACACCGCTGCAGAGAGGGAGCGAGCTGTCCCAGCACCTGAAGGTGGATCAGATTCCCCTGGGAGCATCTCCCTTCCACTAGTTTTGGTTTTACTAAAGACGAGAGCTTGAAACAAAATATTAATAAAACGCTCCTGTTTGAATCGATAGCGTTTAACAGACGGTCGCTGTTTGGGGCGTCACGTTACAAAATACTACGCAGACAGCGCTAGCTGGGAGATCGATCACTTTATTTGCTAAACTATGCGGTACTATTAAATCCACGTAAATTACACATCACAGCCATGAGATCAATGAAACCAGGAACATCCTTTACCGTTACTGTCTCAATCTGCCGCATCGTGTCTCAATCTGCTGCATCATGTCTCAATCTGCTGCGTCGTGTCTCAATCTGCTGCATCGTGTCTCAATGCTGCATCGTGTCTCAATCTGCTGCATCGTGTCTCAATCTGCTGCATCATGTCTCAATCTGCTGCATCATGTCTCAATCTGCTGCATCATGTCTCAATCTGATGCATCATGTCTCAATCTGCTGCATCATGTTTAGAGAGTCCTAAAGGATCTTTTCCTGACGTCTCTCTCCTGACTCTCTCCTCAGGACTCCAGGCTGAAGGAACTCTCGACCAAACAGGTAAACAGAGAACAGAGAACCACTGAAGCAGAACCAGTTCTTGTCTCATCGCTTCTTCATCAAACTTCTTTTACAGATGAGTGTTGTTTCTGTTTAGAGGTGAAAGTAGTCCGGTATGGTCGGGCTCCGTACCAGTAAAAGATTCAGAGCTGGTTCACAGAACTGGGAAGAGAGGACAGCAGCTGTCCGTCAACACACACAACTGATCACATTCACACCAAGAACACACACCTGCTAATACTAGGTCCACAGAACCACAGTTTGACTGGGTTAACCATTAGTCAGCAATATATATAATCCGTGATGAGAGAGATGCTTCCCTTCTGTCAGACGCCCAGCAGGGGGTCTGTCTCGGCTCGTCCTCCTCCAGCAGGAAGTCTGAAAGACCTGATTTAATGAAACCCAGTGAACGGGTGCATCATGGGCCGTGAACGCATCACATTTAGGAGCAGATCTGAATCACGGGGTGGAAACAGGCATTAGGTTTCCCTTCATCAACACTGCAGGATACAGCGTGATGCATCGAGGTTCAAAGGTTAACAAGGTCAAAAGGTCAAAAGGGTTAAAAAGTTAAAAAGGTTAAAAGGGTTAAAAGGTTAAAAAAGTTAAAAGGGTTAAAAGGGTTAAAAAGGTTAAAAGGTTAAAAGGCTAAAGGGTTAAAAGGTTAAAAAGGTTAAAAGGGTTCAAAGGGTTAAAAGGTTAAAAGGTTAAAAAGGTTAAAAGGGTTCAAAGGGTTCAAAGGTTAAAAGGGTTAAAAGGGTTAAAAAGGTTAAAAGGTTAAAAGGCTAAAGGGTTAAAAGGGTTAAAAAGGTTAAAAGGTTAAAAGGCTAAAGGGTTAAAAAGGTTAAAAGGGTTAAAAGGGTTAAAAAGGTTAAAAGGTTAAAAGGCTAAAGGGTTAAAAAGGTTAAAAGGGTTAAAAGGGTTAAAAAGGTTAAAAGGCTAAAGGGTTAAAAGGTTAAAAAGGTTAAAAGGTTAAAAAGGTTAAAAGGTTAAAAGGGTTAAAAGGTTAAAAAGGTTCAAAGGTTAAAAAGGTTAAAAGGGTTAAAAGGGTTAAAAAGGTTAAAAGGTTAAAAGGCTAAAGGGTTAAAAGGGTTAAAAAGGTTAAAAGGTTAAAAGGCTAAAGGGTTAAAAAGGTTAAAAGGGTTAAAAGGGTTAAAAGGTTAAAAGGCTAAAGGGTTAAAAAGGTTAAAAGGGTTAAAAGGGTTAAAAAGTTAAAGGCTAAAGGGTTAAAAGGTTAAAAAGGTTAAAAGGTTAAAAAGGTTAAAAGGTTAAAAAGGTTAAAAGGGTTAAAAGGTTAAAAGGTTAAAAAGGTTAAAAGGTTAAAAAGGTTAAAAGGGTTAAAAGGTTAAAAAGGTTTAAAAGGCTAAAGGGTTAAAAGGTTAAAAAGGTTAAAAGGTTAAAAAGGTTAAAAGGTTAAAAAGGTTAAAAGGTTAAAAAGGTTAAAAGGTTAAAAAGGTTAAAAGGGTTAAAAGGGTTAAAAAGGTTAAAAGGTTAAAAGGCTAAAGGGTTAAAAAGGTTAAAAAGGTTAAAAGGGTTAAAAAGGTTAAAAGGTTAAAAGGGTTAAAAAGGTTAAAAGGCTAAAGGGTTAAAAGGTTTAAAAGGTTAAAAAGGTTAAAAGGGTTAAAAGGTTAAAAGGTTTAAAAGGTTAAAAAGGTTAAAAGGGTTAAAAGGTTAAAAGGTTAAAAAGGTTAAAAGGCTAAAGGGTTAAAAGGTTAAAAAGGTTAAAAGGTTAAAAGGCTAAAGGGTTAAAAAGGTTAAAAGGGTTAAAAAGGTTAAAAGGTTAAAAGGCTAAAAGGTTAAAAAGGTTAAAAGGTTAAAAAGGTTAAAAGGTTAAAAGGGTTAAAAAGGTTAAAAGGCTAAAGGGTTAAAAGGTTAAAAAGGTTAAAAGGTTAAAAGGGTTAAAAGGTTAAAAAGGTTCAAAGGTTAAAAAGGTTAAAAAGGTTAAAAGGTTAAAAGGTTAAAAGGTTAAAAGGCTAAAGGGTTAAAAAGGTTAAAAGGGTTAAAAGGGTTAAAAAGGTTAAAAGGTTAAAAGGGTTAAAAGGTTAAAAGGTTAAAAGGCTAAAGGGTTCAAAGGTTAAAAGGTTAAAAGGTAGTAAACTCGGGCATCAACTTTGTATTGGATGTTTATTTCTTTTCAGCAGCGCTCAATGCTATTTTCAAAATGTCTTCTCTCTTGATCCGACTAATTTAAACACAGCTGAGTTCATTTTGAGTTTATTGTTTCTGGGAAAATATTAAAACATGTAGATAATGCTAATTGATATATTAACATTTCATTTAAAGATAATAAATTGTACTGCAGGAAATACAACTCTGAAACTGTAATGACTCTTTATTGATTGAGTTATAGTAATGCTAATGTTAGCTTTTAGCTTCAGAAAACGACAGTCTGAGATACTTAACTAAAGAATAACTTGTAATACTTGAAATAATTTATCTTATTTTGATAATATGAGGAACCGGGTAAGACTGAAATAACGAGACAAATATTTTATTATTAGATATATTTACTTTAAATGTTATATTTGACATTAAAGTTGGTCCCCAAGAATAAAGGACTAGAGTAAAATGTCTTTTCAGGAGACGCTCGAGAGATATTTGATATATTTAAAGATGTTTTTAATCTGTTCTACCTCTGTATCTTTAACCTGTTAAACCCGGCAGCCCTATGAATGTTTCATACCCACCTAACGGGAAGAAACTCAGCTAACTGACGATACGAACAATTTTTACCGAAACAAAACACAAGTCTCACAAGAAGCATCTAAATGAGCCCTGAGCGAAAAAATGCTAACGTACTTAGCACAGAACTCACGATAGAGATACTTTATTACTTATCGGATCTGCACAAACAAGATATCAGATTAAAGCAGAGGATCCACAGATTCTAGAGGTATTAGTGCGATCAAATGCCACGGCAGGGGAAGCAAACCCAGACATCACACGATGTAGCTTTACGGAGCAAAAACGGCAAATAGTCTTTGCTGTGTTCTGATCAAAAGTTCTATTCAATTCCATTAAAAACGATAAAAAGGCGGCTGAAGGTTAGTCCATAGGTTAATCCAATGTGTCTGTCACTTTGAAATTATTCCTGATAATCCATAATTCCATTTTTATGTAAAAAACTGAGTTTTCATATTAGCTGCTAATGATAGCCACCAGAGTGTATGACAGGTTTTGGGCATTCTGGCTACGCATCACTCTATTCCCCATTGGTAATGTTTAGGTGGATTCTAGGAACTTCCCCTCGATTCTATTGGCTCTAACGGTTAAAAAGAGATGTCAATCACCAAAATCGACCGAGGGGGACCAGAGATATGGAAAATCCATCCAAATGACCCAGAAGTGTTTCTTTTGCTAAACCTCTCTAAAAAGGTCAAATGTCACTTGTTTTGCATCAATCTTGATGCAGGGTACTTATTATATGTTATAGTTTGGATTCCTAAAGCTTTAGTCTCCGATCCCATCATTCAAGGCTGGTTTTCACTATAAGTCATGGTTTATTTTGGACGGACACTATCATTTACATGTCTTTACTATGTTCAATCTGAATTTACTTAAAATAAAGACATCTATATTGATTCTGACTCTTCTACATCCAACTCACAGGTGTAACCTTGCTTTGAGAAAAAAGATTATTAATTTAACCCTTTTAGAAGTGAAGTTATGGTCATTTGTTCTGGGAATGTCATTTTTGAGCCTGAGTTGTGGAAACAGGCTCAGGGCTGAACAGGTTAAAACCAAATGTTCCAGCATTTTGGGTACGGAGAAATCTCACAGGTGGACAGAAAATGTCCTCCAATTCTTAAAGACCTTTAAATATTTTTCTGTAATAAGGTCTCATGTTGGTCCACAGGAAGGGGCGGGACTTCCCCTCTCTGTGAACTCTCTTCATTACTGATGACTCTCCTGTTTCTGTTCAGAGCCTGTCAGGCTGGTGGGAGGATCCAGTCGCTGTGGGAGGACTGGAGCTGAGACATGAGGGAGAATGGAGACCAGTGGTTTATCTTAATTGGGACTGGAACCTGAAGAGAGCAGAAGTTTTCTGCAGAGAGCTCGACTGTGGCTCTGCTGTTTCTGTAGGACGGAGAGAGGAGTCCTCAGAGAGACGTGTGGGGGATCAGACCTGGCTGTCTTTATTTGGATCTGCTCTGAGGAAGTGTGCAGCATCACGTTCCTCTCGTTACCTCCTGAATCTCACCTGCTCAGGTAAGCCCATCAGTCCATCATGCATCTCACCTGCTGAGGTAAGCCATCAGTCCCATCCTCACAGTAACCCACATGCAGCAGCTGGAGTCTCAGCAGGCTCCTGCAGGACCTGATGACCGGCTGCTCAGTACTTCAGGATTCAGGGAACATGTATTGTCTTCTGCTCCTCAGGGTTTCTCAACCTAATGCAGCTGTAGCCTAGTGGCTGCATCTGCTGCAGCTGCTGCATGCACCAAGATCTCTCTCTGTGTTCTCTTCTCTGCAGACTCTGTCAGGCTGCTGGGGGGGACTGGTCTGTGCTCAGGCAGACTGGAGGTGAACT
The DNA here is from genome assembly GCA_011823955.1 of Dissostichus mawsoni. Taxonomy (NCBI): domain Eukaryota; kingdom Metazoa; phylum Chordata; class Actinopteri; order Perciformes; family Nototheniidae; genus Dissostichus; species Dissostichus mawsoni. Next base: position 2,739,109 of record JAAKFY010000004.1, on the reverse strand, counting down.
CTGACCCGTCTGACCCGTCCTGGTCCTCAGTGTGTGAGGCTGACTTTGACCAGCAGGATGCTCAGGTGGTCTGCAAGCAGCTCGGCTGTGGGCTCCTTCAGTCCTCCAGGGGCGCTCTATGGAGAAGGGGAGGCTCCAATGGGGACCAAAGAGTTCCAGTGTGGAGGCCATGAGTCTGCTCTCCTGGACTGTAGCTCAGCCTCAGAGAGAAACAACTGCTCACCTGGCAGAGCCGTTAGCCTCACCTGCTCAGGTAGAGAGGAGCTGTGATTGGTTCATTCTGTTCTGACAGAGAGGGGAAGCCCCGCCCTTCCTGTCTCCCCATGGGAACTTATTTCTGAGGAAACGTACGGCAGCGAGAGACGAACAGTTTATAGCGTTTGAATTGTTCCATGAATTCCACATCTGAGGTTTGGCCGTGTTAAAGACCCTCTTTCAGTGACGTAGGTCTCACTCTGTGCTTCATTTAGGGTGGAGTTCAACATGAACTGCATCTCTCTCCTCCAACCATCTACGCCTGCCACACGGCCGTTAGCTCGGCCTGCTAGCTAGCGTTAGCTCGGTAGCTGTGTTCCACTCACCTGTAAAGTGATCTCACCTGATGAGTTTCATCCAGCCTCCGGGAAGAAAGAGAACGTAGAGAGAGTTCATGGTGAAGAGAAACAGGCATCGTAGCTTCAGAGAGGAAGTCTGTCGGTTACTCATCCTTTGGGTCGAAGGTATTTCACTCGCTTTCAACTGCTTTACAATAAACGGAGACTTTCATTCCTTCACCTCAGACTGTATGTGTTGAACATGGAACACTTCAAACAGGACCAGAAAGGATTGCTCTCTCTCCGCTGAGCATCAAATGTTTCTGTGATCAGGTCTCATGTTGGTCCACAGGAAGGGGCGGGCTTCCCCTATCTGTGAACTCTCTCTTTACTGATGACTCTCCTGTTTCTGTTCAGAGCCTGTCAGGCTGGAGGGAGGATCCAGTCGCTGTGAGGGAGACCTGGAGGTGAACCGTCAGGGAGAATGGAGACCAGTGGAGGGTCTTCATCGGAACTGGACCCTGAAGGCAGCAGCAGTCGCCTGCAGAGAGCTCGACTGTGGCTCTGCTGTTTCTGTAGAGAGAGAGGAGTCCTCGGAGACCTGCGTGGAGGATCAATCCTGACTGTCTCAAGTCTGGGTCTGCTCTGAGGGAGTGTGCAGAACTAGATTCCTCTCCTCTCATCCTGAATCTCACCTGCTCAGGTAAGCCCATCAGTCCCATCATGCATCACAGTCTGTCTGTCTCTCTCTCACCTGTCTGTCTCTCACCTGTCTCTCTCTCACCTGTATGTCTCTCACCTGTCTGTGTCTCACTTGTCTGCCTCTCACCTGTCTACCTCTCACCTGTCTACCTCTCACCTGTCTACTCTCACCTGTCTACCTCTCACCTGTCTCTCTCTTACCTGTCTGTGTCTCACTTGTTTGTCTCTCACCTGTCTCTCTCTCACCTGTATGTCTCTCACCTGTCTGTCTCTCACCTGTCTGTCTCTCACCTGTCTCTCTCTCACTTGTCTCTCACCTGTCTGTCTCTCACCTGTCTGTATCTCACCAGTCTGTCTCTCACCTGTCTCTCTCTCTCACCTGTCTGTCTCTCACCTGTCTCTCTCTCGCCTTCTCTCTCACCTGTCTGGCTCTCACCTGTCTCTCTCTCACCTGTCTGTCTCTCTCTCACCTGTCTGTCTCTCACCTGTCTCTCTCTCACCTGTCTCTCTCTCACCTGTCTGTCTCTCCCCTGTCTCTCTCTCACCTGTCTGTCTCACCTGTCTCTCTCTCACCTGTCTGTCTCTCACACCTGTCTCTCTCTCACCTGTCTCTCTCACCTGTCTCTCTCTCACCTGTCTGTCTCACACCTGTCTCTCTCTCACCTGTCTCTCTCTCACCTGTCTCTCTCTCACCTGTCTGTCTCTCCCCTGTCTCTCTCTCACCTGTCTCTCTCTCCTGTCTCTCTCTCACCTGTCTCTCTCTCACCTGTCTGTCTCTCACCTGTCTGTCTCTCACCTGTCTCTCTCTCACCTGTCTCTCTCTCACCTGTCTTCTCCACCTGTCTCTCTCTCACCTGTCTGTCTCTCACCTGTCTCTCTCTCACCTGTCTCTCTCTCACCTGTCCTGTCTCTCCCCTGTCTCTCTCTCACCTCATTCTCTCTCACACCTGTCTCTCTCTCACCTGTCTGTCTCTCACCTGTCTCTCTCTCCTGTCTCTCTCTCTCACCTGTCTGTCTCTCACCTGTCTGTCCCTCACCTGTCTCTCTCTCACCTGTCTCTCTCTCACCTGTCTGTCTCTCCCCTGTCTCTCTCACCTGTCTCTCTCTCACCTGTCTTTCTCTCCCCTGTCTCTCTCTCACCTGTCTCTCCCTCACCTGTCTGTCTCTCACACCTGTTCTCTCTCACCTGTCTCTCTCTCACCTGTCTCTCTCTCACATGTCTGTCTCTCCCCTGTCTGTCTCTCCCTGTCTCTCTCCCCTGTCTCTCTCTCCCCTGTCTCTCTCTCACCTGTCTGTCTCTCACATGTCTACAGACCTGCTGCTTCAGCCCAACATCTCTGTGTCCTCCTCCATGTACGGGGTCTCCGGGGCCCAGCAGCAGGGGTTCCAGGTGTTCAGAGGCTCCACCTTCAGCATCAGCTGCTCCATCCAGCCTCAGTACCCAGGAGGCTCCTTCCAGCTCAGCTCCTCCACTCACAACTACACCCAGCCAGCTGTCAATCACAGCGCCCACTTCCTGTTCCCGGCTGCAGAGCCCGCCCACCAGGGAAACTACAGCTGTGTTTATCACCTGTTGGTTCGCTCTCATAGCTTCTCCTCTGAGAGCCGTCTGCTGTCTGTCACTGTCTCAGGTAAGCTCAGTGTCCACCTGTCTGTCTGTCACCTGTCTGTCTCTCACTGTCTCAGGTAAGCTCAGTGTCCACCTGTCTGTCTCTCACTGTCTGTCTCTCACTGTCTCAGGTAAGCTCAGTGTTCACCTGTCTGTCTCTCACCTGTCTGTCTCTCACTGTCTCAGGTAAGCTCAGTGTCCACCTGTCTGTCTTTCACCTGTCTGTCTCTCACTGTCTCAGGTAAGCTCAGTGTTCACCTGTCTGTCTGTCTCTCACCTGTCTGTCTCTCACCTGTCTGTCTGTCTCTCACTGTCTCAGGTAAGCTCAGTGTTCACCTGTCTGTCTGTCTGTCTGTCACCTGTCTGTCTCTCACCTGTCTATCTCTCACCTGTCTGTCTGTCTGTCTGTCTGTCTGTCTGTCTCTGTCACTCTCTCAGGTAAGCTCAGTGTTCACCTGTCTGTCTCTAACCTGTCTGTCTGTCACTGTCTCAGGTAAGCTCAGTGTTCACCTGTCTGTCTCTCACCTGTCTGTCTGTCACTGTCTCAGGTAAGCTCAGTGTTCACCTGTCTGTCTCTCACCTGTCTACTCTCACCTGTCTGTCTGTCTCTGTCTCAGGTGAGCTCAGTGTTCACCTGTCTGTCTCTCACCTGTCTGTCTGTCACTGTCTCAGGTAAGCTCAGTGTCCACCTGTCTGTCTTTCACCTGTCTGTCTCTCACTGTCTCAGGTAAGCTCAGTGTTCACCTGTCTGTCTGTCTCTCACCTGTCTGTCTCTCACCTGTCTGTCTCTCACTGTCTCAGGTAAGCTCAGTGTTCACTGTCTGTCTGTCTGTCACCTTTCTTTCTCTCACCTGTCTGTCTTTCACCTGTCTGTCTCTCACCTGTCTGTCTGTCTGTCACTCTCTCAGGTAAGCTCAGTGTTCACCTGTCTGTCTCTCACCTGTCTGTCTCTAACCTGTCTGTCTGTCACTGTCTCAGGTAAGCTCAGTGTTCACCTGTCTGTCTCTCACCTGTCTGTCTGTCTCTGTCTCAGGTAAGCTCAGTGTTCACCTGTCTGTTCTCACCTGTCTGTCTGTCTCTGTCTCAGGTGAGCTCAGTGTTCACCTGTGTCTCTCTCACCTGTCTGTCTGTCTCTGTCTCAGGTGAGCTCAGTGTTCACAGGAAGAGGATCATGTCTGTCTCTCACCTGTCTGTCTCTCACCTGTCTGTCTGTCTCTGTCTCAGGTGAGCTCAGTGTTCACAGGAAGAGGATCATGTCTGTGTCTCACTGAGAGCTTTTAAAGAGGTCCCACTCTGGGAAACATATGAGAGCCTAAAAGAGTGCAGTTAGTGGGACTGTTGGCCTCATGCTGTGATGTCTGATGTTCCCTCAGATCCCCCACCTCTGATCCTCCGAGCCGTCGTCCTGCTGCTGATTCATCTGCTGATCCTGCAGCTGGCCATCGGCCTTTACTTCTGCTGTAAGGTAGGCATGTGTTCAGAGGACTGTAATGTGGGCCTGAAGAGGAGCAGGAAGTCACCTCTGTGCTGTCATGTCTCTGCAGGCCACCAGGGGCAGCGCGGACAGGAGGACATGGAGCTGCTGGAAGTTAACCTGGCTGTCATGTCTCTGCAGGCCACCAGGGTGTAGCGCGGACACGAGGACATGGAGCTGCAGGAAGTTAACCTGGCTGTCATGTCTCTGCAGGCCACCAGGGTGTAGCGCAGACAGGAGGACATGGAGCTGCTGGAAGTTAACCTGGCTGTTCCTGCAGAGGAAGAGTAGCAGCTCCTCCCGACACTCACATAAATATATAGCATATCCCATAATATATATGATATCATGATTCAGCCCCTGCTCAGAGCACAGATGTCCTGATAGCAGAACTTCAGAGCTTCATACCAGAGGAATTATTTACAATCCTCACATTTTAAATGTCCAGTTTTTCTGCTGACGTATCACACACTCCCACACTCTCCAACACACTCCTAAATATTCAGACTTTTCTCAACATTCTCACTGTTTCTCAAAATCTCAACATTTTAGATTTTTTTCTGAAAAACTGAAAATGTCTACTTTTTCTAAATTCTGACTTTTTGAAAATGTCTAAACGTTCCAAAAATCTCAACATTTCTTTTTCTTCTGAAATTCTAAAAATTCGGACTTTTTCTGAAAATTTCAATTTTTTCTGAAAATCTAAACAACTCACTTTTATCAAAATCTGAATCTTTCTCAAAATGTCTAGATTCTGAACTCTGACTTTTTCTTGAAATCTTTCTTTTTTTAATGAAAATCTAAAAATTCGGACATTTTCTTAGAATTCTCAAAATGTTGTATTTGGTTAAACTCAAACATTTTTGATTAATTTGGTTTTTAAAGATTTTGTATTATTTTGTTTTGTAAAAATTCTTAAAAAAGAAAATTTGATAATGTTTTGTTTGTTTTATAAGAATTTAACAAAACTCTGTTCCTAAAACATTTGCTGAATTTATTCATATTAAGGATTTGCTTATTTTATAACAATTTAGCTTATTTTCTGCTTATTTGAAAAGAGTTTTTCTCCGTTTTGAACTAAAGGAATATTAATTTGACAAAATGAATTTAAACATTTGGCTGAATTGATAAGAAAGTGTAATTTGAGAGGAAGGGTCTGATATATATGAATAGTAAATAAGGTTAAATATAATGAGGGAACATGGAGAAAGACGTGTCATGATGAGAACATGTGACAGAATAAATGAAGCCCTGCACAGAGACCTGAGCTCAGATATTAACAGAGATCACAGAGATTATCTTCTATGTTCAATCAAATAAACGGTGAAACTCTCTGCATGTTTCAGTTTCTTCTGCTCAGCCTTTTCCTTCAGAGGACATCAGCTCTTCAGAACAGATCTGAGAACAGGAAGTCTTTCCCACAACCTGGTTTTACTGGGAGATATACTGTGTGAGTCATGAGGAGGCTGTTATTATGAATCTGTATCTACAGCGTCTGACTGATCACCACACATTAAAGAGGCCCTGTCTATCAGTGGTGTTATATTAATCTGTATCTACAGCGCCTGACTGATCACCACACATTAAAGAGGCCCTGTCTATCAGTGGTCCATCCATCCATCCATCCATCCATCTTCTCCCGCTTATCCGTGGTCGGGTCGCGGGGGTAGCAGTTCCAGCAGAGAGCCCCAAACTTTCTTTTCCCTGGCCACATCAACCAGCTCTGACTGGGGGATCCCAAGGCGCTCCCAGGCCAGCGAAGAGATATAATCCCTCCACCTGGTCCTAGGTCTACCCCTTGGTCTCCCAGCTGGACGTGCCTGGAACACCTCCCTAGGGAGGCGCCCAGGTGGCATCCTTACTGAACCACCTCAACTGGCTCCTTTCGACGCGAAGGAGGAGCGGTTCAACTCCGAGTCCCTCCCGGATGACTGAACTTCTCACCTTATCCCTAAGGGAGACGCCAGCCACCCTGCGGAGAAAACCCATCTCGGCCGCTTGTATCCGCGATCTCGTTCTTTCGGTCATGACCCATCCTTCATGACCATAGGTGAGGGTAGGAACGAAAATGGCCCGGTAGACAGAGAGCTTTGCCTTCTGGCTCAGCTCTCTTTTCGTCACAACGGTGCGGTAAAGCGACTGCAGTACCGCTCCCGCTGCTCCGATTCTCCGGCCCATCTCACGCTCCATTGTTCCCTCACTCGAGAACAAGACCCCGAGATACTTGAACTCCTTCACTTGGGGTAAGGACTCATTCCCTACTTGGAGTGGACAGTCCATCGGTTTCCTGCTGAGAACCATGGCCTCAGATTTGGAGGTGCTGATCCTCATCCCAGCCGCTTCACACTCGGTTGCGAACCGATCCAGTGAGTGCTGAAGGTCGCAGACCGATGAAGCCATTAGAACCACATCATCTGCAAAAAGCAGTGGTGCAATCCTTAGTCCACCGAACTGCAGACCCCCCCCCCCACGACTACGCCTCGAAATCCTATCCATGTATATTACAAACAGGATCGGTGACAAAGCGCAGCCCTGGCGGAGGCCAACCCTCACCGGAAATGGGTCCGACTTACTGCCGAGGACCCGGACACAGCTCTCGCTTTGGGAGTACAGAGATTGGATGGCCCTGAGTAGAGACCCCCTCACCCCATACTCCTGCAGCACCTCCCACAGTAACTCCCTGGGAACTCGGTCATACGCCTTCTCCAAGTCTACAAAACACATGTAGACCGGATAAGCATACTCCCAGGCCCCCTCCAGGATCCTTGCGAGAGTAAAAAGCTGATCCGTCGTTCCACGACCAGGACGGAATCCGCATTGTTCCTCCTCAATCTGAGGTTCGACAATCGGCCTGACCCTCCTTTCAAGTACCTTAGAGTAAACTTTCCCGGGGAGGCTGAGTAGTGTGATGCCTCTGTAATTGGCACACACCCTCTGATCCCCCTTTTTGAAAAGGGGAACCACCACCCCGGTCTGCCACTCCTTCGGTACTGTTTCCGACTTCCACGCAACGTTGATGAGACGTGTCAACCATGACAGTCCCTCAACACCCAGAGCCTTCAGCATTTCTGGGCGGATCTCATCCACCCCCGGGGCTTTGCCACTGTGGAGTCGTTTGACGACCTCAGTGACCTCCCCCCGGGAGATTGGTGTTGATCCCCCGTCATACTCCAGCTCTGCCTCTAACATAGAGGGCGGAGTTGTCGGGTTCAGGAGTTCCTCAAAGTGTTCCTTCCAACGCCCTAACACTCCATCAGTTGAGGTCAACAACGTCCCATCCTTACTGTACACAGCTTGGATGGTTCCCTGCTTCCCCCTCCTGAGGTGTCGGACAGTTTTCCAGAACAACTTTGGTGCCGCCCGAAAGTCCTTTTCCATGGCTTCTCCGAACTTCTCCCACACCCGCTGCTTTGCCTCGGCCACGGCTGAGGCTGCTGCCCTTCGGGCCCGTCGGTACCTTGCAACTGCCTCGGGAGTCCCCCGGGATAACAAATCCCTGAAGGCCTCCTTCTTCAGTCGGACGGCTTCCCTGACCACCGGTGTCCACCAGGAGGTTCGAGGGTTACCGCCCCTTGAGGCACCTAAGACCTTGAGACCACAGCTCCCCGCCGCGGCTTCGGCAATAGAGGCTTTGAACACCGCCCACTCTGGTTCAATGTCCCCAACCTCCACAGGAATGCCGAAAAGCTCCGCCGGAGGTGTGCGTTGAAGGCCTCCTGAACTTGGGCCTCCTCCAGACGTTCCCAGTTCACCCGAACTACACGTTTGGGCTTACCAGGTCTGTCCAGAGGCTTCCCCCGCCACTCGACCCAACTCACCACCAGATGGTGATCAGTTGACAACTCCGCCCCTCTCTTTACCCGAGTGTCCAAAACATACGGCCTCAGGTCCGATGATACGATAACGAAATCGATCATGGACCTTCTGCCTAGGGTGCTCTGGTACCACGTACACTTATGAGCATCCTTATGTTTGAACATGGTGTTTGTTATGGCCAATCCATGACTAGCACAGAAGTCCAGTAACAAACCACCACTCCGGTTCAGATCAGGGGGGCCGTTCCTCCCAATCACGCCCCTCCAAGTGTCTCCATCATTGCCCACATGTGCGTTGAAGTCTCCCAGCAAGATTAAAGAGTCCCCTTCAGGAGCCCCATACAGGACTCTTTCCAGGGTCTCCAAGAAGGCCGTATACTCTGAACTGCTGTTTGGTGCATAAGCACACACAACAGTCAGAGTTTTCCCCCCCATAACCCGCAGGCGTAGGGAGGCGACCCTCTCGTCCACTGGGGTAAACTCCAACAACGAAGCACCCAACCGGGGGCTTGTGAGTATCCCCACACCCGCCCGGCGCCTCACACCTTGAGCAACTCCGGAGAAGAATAGAGTCCAACCCCTATCCAGAAGTAAGGTTCCAGAGCCGACGCTGTGCGTAGAGGTGAGCCCAACCAGATCCAACTGGTAACGCTCCACCTCCCGCACAAGCTCCGGCTCCTTCCCCCCCAGAGAGGTGACGTTCCACGTCCCCAAAGCCAGCTTCTGTCGCCCGGGTCTGGTCCGTCGAGACCCTCTGCTTTCACTGCCACCCTTCTGGCAGTGCACCCGACCCCATCGCTGTTTCCTGTAGGTGGTGGGCCCGCGGGACGGAGAAGCGGAGGTGTTGCCCATGTTGCCTTTTCGGGCTGTGCCCGGCCGGGCTCCATGGCAAGCCCGGCCACCAGACGCTCGCCGACGAGTCCTCCTTCTGGGCCTGGCTCCAGAAGGGGACCCCGGGCTTCCTCCGGGCCGGGTATCCTCACTTCCTGTGTCGTTCATGAGGTCTTTGAACCAATCTTAGTCTGGCCCCTTGCCTGAGACCAATTTGCCATGGGAGACCCTACCAGGAACACAAGGTTCCAGACAACACAGCCCCCAGGTTCATCAGGGCACACAAACCTCTCACCACTGTAAGGTGTGCTGGTTCTTCAGAGAGGCTGGTTCTTCTATCAGTGGTGTTATTATTAATCTGTATCTACAGCGTCTGACTGATCACCACACATTAAAGAGGCCCTGTCTATCAGTGGTGTCCCCTCTCCTGTAGTTCTATAGATGTTAGTGCATGTTAATGCAAAGGCTAAAATGAAACGCCTCCATTGGACTCCTTTGTTTTTAGATTTATTCCAGAAAATCAAAAATGTCTGACTTTTTTAAAATTATTAAAAAATCTAAAATTCTCAACATTTTGTCTGAAAATCTCAACATTTTGTCTGAAAATCTCAACATTTAGACTTTTTTCTGAAAATCTCAAAATTCTGACTTTTTTCAGGAAATCTCAAAATGTTGGGACTTTTTCAATAATAATAATTAAAAAAAGTTGTGAAGTACTGCCAACACAAACGTAAAGACCGAGTTCCCTGTCCAGCAGGAAGCCTCGATGCTGCTCCGAATTAATCGGACTTATTCTGAAGATCTCACATTTCTGACTTTTTTTCTGAAAATCAAAAGAATTCAGACTCTTATCAAAATCTCAAATATTCGATTTTTTTCCAAAATCTGATGATTCTCTTTCCTTTTTTATACATTTGACTTTTTTTCCCCAGAAAATCAAAAAAATCACAACATTTTGACTTTTTAATGAAAATAAAAAGATTTTTGATTTTCCTGATGGAAAGTCGTACATTTAGAGATATTCACAAATTCCTTCTTTTTTTGGTGAAATTATTTTGCGTATTTGCAGATCCGTTTTACATTTGCAAAGTGTTTTTGGTGGAAGGTGTTTTTATTTACAATTTACACACAAAATTATTGAGTCGAGTCCGAGTCATTACCTGTTTCGAGTCCGAGTCCAAGTCCGAGTCACCCAAGGAGTGTCCGAGTCGAGTCCGAGTCATCATTACCTGTGTTCGAGTCCGAGTCCAAGTCATCATTACCTGTGTTCGAGTCCGAGTCCGAGTCCAAGTCACCCAAGGAGTGTCCGAGTAGAGTCTGAGTCATCCTTACCTGTGTTTGAGTCCGAGTCACCCAAGAAGAGTCCAATTCAAGTCCGAGTCACAAGTCTTCATGTATATTAATCTTAGTGTTATATTTGTTGACATGTAGCTGTAGCTCGAAATAAAAACAGTGCGACGGTGCGAGGAGACAGTTGGGTTTATTTAGAGTCTTTTACTCACAAAGCAGCTCCTCCACAGCGCCTCACATTCATTAATATCTTTATTTCAAATACATTTTGTAAATGCAACATGAAAAGCACAATCACACGGAAAATAGACACGTCTCTCTGAAGCCTGCTTTAATAAAAACAGCCTTTTTATTTATTTTTTTAAATCCCTTTAGGAACAAAACGATGTGTAGAAAAACTGGACAGGAAGTTGCTTACAGTGCTGCGTCCTGATTGGTCAGCTGTCACTCTCTGCTCTCTGATTGGCTCTCAGATTACAGGTGTGAAGCCAGAGAAATAAAACCCTTCAGGAACCTTTATTGAACTCACAAACTCTCAAGACAAAGGGTTAATAAAAGAGATTTAACCGTTAACTTTTCTCAAAACGCTTTCAGCTTTAACGTTATTTTAAAGACAAACGACAGAAAACAGGCAGAAGTAATGGATTTACGTCCCGAGCGTTTTAAATGTGAATATTATGGGGTTGTTATTTCCTCCTATGGTTCTACACTAAAACTCATCCGGGGGTTTGAACAGCTGATCCGAGGAAAGACGTCCCGGTTCCCTCCGTGGATCCATATCAGCCGAGGAACCCATGATGGAAATCCACCTGTAGCTGCGGCGCTGATCTAAAGACAGGAGGCCGAGACTCGAGGGCCCTTCAGAGACTCGAGGGCTCTCCAGAGACTCGAGGGCTTTCCAGAGACTCGAGGGCCTTCCAGAGACTTGAGGGCCTTCCAGAGACTCGAGGGCTTTCCAGAGACTCGAGGGCTCTTCAGAGACTCGAGGGCATTCCAGAGACTCGAGGGCTCTTCAGAGACTCGAGGGCATTCCAGAGACTCGAGGGCTCTTCAGAGACTCGAGGGCATTCCAGAGACTCGAGGGCCTTCCAGAGACTCGAGGGCTTTCCAGAGACTCGAGGGCTCTTCAGAGACTCGAGGGCTTTCCAGAGACTCGAGGGCTTTTCAGAGACTCGAGGGCTCTTCAGAGACTCGAGGGCTTTTCAGACACTCGAGAGCTTTTCAGAGACCTTCAGAGGGTTCCTCACTGTTTGTGGTTCTTCGTGGTTCTCCGTGTTCTCCCAGGACTGTTTGAAAAGAGCTGCAGACGCTGATAAAAAGTGGTTTTAGGGTACGACCCGTCTGTCTGCAGCGACAGGACAGTAACGTGGAGTGGATGCAGGGTCAGTAAGCGAGCAGGGGGTTTTGGGGGTTTCTTTTTTTGTGTTCTCCGTTAAGTAAAAGAAACAACAGGAAGTAGAGTCCGGAGAGGAAGAGAACCCCGAAAATATTCAAGCAGGAAGCGAACAGACAAACCTGCGTTGGCCTCGGAGGGCGAGAAGCTAAAACTGCTACGAACAAATCACAAAACACCAGATTTCATTTTTTTTGTTAATATCTGCGACCTCTTGACGCTAATGCTATCGCTACGTTTTTTTGTGTTTTTTTTTAACATGTCAGCCATCTGTCTCTCGGACTGCTGTCCTCCCTGTGACCTCAGAGTCTTCCCCCCCCCTCAGAACTCTTCATTGGGGGGGGGGGGGGGGCTGGGTGTTTCAGGCTCAAAAGTCCAACTATGGCAATATATTGACTGATATATTTATATAGCCGACCCCCCAACCCGGTCCTTCCTTCCTTCCTCCTTCTCAGCAATGAAAATGAATAAAGAGATCAGAAAGTCTATGTTGACCCCCCCCCTGGTGCCTCACCTGACCCCCCCCCCTCTGCCCCCCCCCCTCACACACCTCACGTCAATCTGCGGCGGCTGAGACGCTAAAAACAGGCGCTCGAACCGGACCTGTAGACGCCCACAAGGTTTTTTATTTTTTCTGTGAGGGAGGAATCTGTCCTTAACAGGGGAGTAAGGGGGGTTTCTGATGGTGAGTTGGGGGTTACAATGGTGAGTTCTGGGGGTTACAATGGTGAGTTTGGGGGCGAATATGTTCCTCAATGTTCATATTTCCGCCCTCTGGTCCTCGGTCCTCGTGGGGCTCCTCGCCTCCCCAGCCTCCCACCTTTTCTCTCGCTTTAAGGTTTAATTTCCCATTTTTGAGTTGGAGCTGGTTTGGGTCAAACTGGGCGGTTCTCTCTCCTCCCGTTGGGTGCGTTGGATGCGACTCTCGGCGCCGCCCGGCTGGGTTTCAGTGCGGCGGGTTCATGGCGCCGCGCTGCTTCTGCTTCTGCTGCAGGAGGAGCTGCTCCAGAGCCGAGGGGCCCGTCTGCAGCATGGAGCCGGACCAGATGGACTGAGGGGGGGAGAGACACGTTAGCATGTTAGCATGGAGCCGGACCAGATGGACTGAGGGGGGAGAGAGACACGTTAGCATGGAGCTGGACCAGATGGACTGAGGGGGGGAGAGACACGTTAGCATGTTAGTATGGAGCCGGACCAGATGGACTGAGGGGGGGAGAGACATGTTAGCATGGAGCTGGACCAGATGGACTGAGGGGGGGAGAGACATGTTAGCATGTTAGCATGGAGCTGGACCAGATGGACTGAGGGGGGGAGAGACACGTTAGCATGTTAGCATGGAGCTGGACCAGATGGACTGAGGGGGGGAGAGACATGTTAGCATGTTAGCATGGAGCTGGACCAGATGGACTGAGGGGGGAGAGACATGTTATGGAGCTGGACCAGATGGACTGAGGGGGGGAGAGACATGTTAGCATGGAGCTGGACCAGATGGACTGAGGGGGGGAGAGACATGTTAGCATGTTAGCATGGAGCTGGACCAGATGGACTGAGGGGGGGAGAGACACGTTAGCATGTTAGCATGGAGCTGGACCAGATGGACTGAGGGGGGGAGAGACATGTTAGCATGTTAGCATGGAGCTGGACCAGATGGACTGAGGGGGGGAGAGACATGTTAGCATGTTAGCATGGAGCTGGACCAGATGGACTGAGGGGGGGAGAGACATGTTAGCATGTTAGCATGGAGCTGGACCAGATGGACTGAGGGGGGAGAGACATGTTAGCATGTTAGCATGGAGCTGGATCAGATGGACTGAGGGGGGGAGAGACATGTTAGCATGGAGCTGGACCAGATTGACTGAGGGGGGGAGAGACATGTTAGCATGGAGCTGGACCAGATGGAGGGGGGGAGAGACACGTTAGCATGGAGCTGGACCAGATGGACTGAGGGGGGGAGAGACATGTTAGCATTAGCATGGAGCTGGACCAGATGGACTGAGGGGGGAGAGACACGTTAGCATGTTAGCATTAGCATGGAGCTAAAGGTTTACTACAACCAGGGTTCCTGCAGGTTTCACCAACTCAAATGTAAGACTTTTTAAGACAACTTTGAATAGAATTTAAGACCTATTTCACGGCTAGCAAGTATGAAGGAAAATTGCTATGAAAGAAGAAATACGTCCATGAAATGTATTCATGTTCAACATAAGAACGATGACTGAACATAACAGTACACAGAACTGTGTTAGCGTCTGTCTGTCTGTCTGTCTGTCTGTCTGTCTGTCTGTCTGTCTGTCTGTGTGTCTGTCTGTGTGTGTGTGTGTGTGTCTGTGTGTGTGTGTGTGTAGTGCTAGATCGTATACCTCCTGGTTTTTAGGCGGCGGAAGTGACGTAATCGTGGATGAGAAGTCGGCAACTTTTGTATTAAAAGTTTAACGCTTACCCTAAATATGAGGTTCATTAAGGAATAATGAGATCAAACTCTATAACAACATTAAAATGTGTGAAATATACTTACATTTCAATAATAATGGTTTGATTATTAAATAATAACTTCAAGTTCTTATTTGTGTTGCATTTGTGGATAAAACCCAAAGAACATTTAGGATATAAATACCGGTCAGACATCCACCAGATCTTTTAGTGATTTTTGTCTCTTGGAGAAATTAAATTGCAACATCAAATACAAAAGTTAATCTGAAACAAACTCAAATACCATAATGAAATGAATCCACAAATTATGATTGTTATAACTTAAATGTTATACCTGGAAACACAAATACACAACCGAAAATAAGACATGTAATATGCTCGTCTTACGTCACTTCCGCCGCCTAAAACCCAGGAGGGGATCTAGCCGCTGCTCCACTAGCTAACGCTGCTCCACTAGCTAACGCTGCTCCACTAGCTAACGCTGCTCCACTAGCTAACGCTGCTCCACTAGCTAACGCTGCTCCACTAGCTAACTCTGCTCCACTAGCTAACGCTGCTCCACTAGCTAACGCTGCTCCACTAGCTAACGCTGCTCCACTAGCTAACTCTGCTCCACTAGCCGCTGCTCCACTAGCTAACGCTGCTCCACTAGCTAACGCTGCTCCACTAGCTAACTCTGCTCCACTAGCCGCTGCTCCACTAGCTAACGCTGCTCCACTAGCTAACGCTGCTCCACTAGCTAACGCTGCTCCACTAGCCGCTGCTCCACTAGCTAACGCTGCTCCACTAGCTAACGCTGCATTAGCAAAACAAACGCTATTTTCTTTTGCAAAGGTGCCGCGGGCTTCAAACACGTTCCCTCCTCTGGTTTCAACCAAGCACTACATTCGATGTTTTACAACCAAATACGGTTGAACTTTCACTTCCCCATATTTGTTTGTAAATAGATTCGAAGATACCTGAGTTTCTGACTGCCTAGCTGAAGCTTGGTTGGTTGCTAGGTTACTAGCTGGGTGTTCTCCGATAAGGGGCCGGGGGGAAACAAAGTTAGTGATGACTGGTTCCATGTTGATTTAATTCAATACAGATTGTTGGGGGAACTGAAAGGCTCTCACCGTCCTGGTTACTTTGCAGCCCGGACATTTCCCCAAAACACATTTAGACGCGATCGCTACACAGAAGCACCTTTCAAATCCCATCATCTTTAAGACCTTCTAACTCATATTTAAGACCTTTCTTATTGTTTTGGTCATATTTAAGACCTTTTTAAGGCCTTAAATTCAGATTATCAAATGTAAGACTTTTGAAGACTCCGCGGGAACCCTGTACAACACAATAAAGAACTACAAGAATAAAGATTGAAAAAGTGGTAAAAAAAAACCATTTTTTAGTTGATCGGTGTTAAAGTGGGTGGGTGTGTCTATGTTTGTGTGTCAGTGTGAGTGAGTGTGGTAATGTGAGTGTGTGTGTGTGTTAATGTGTGTGTGTGTGTCAGTGTGTTAATGTGTGTTGAGTGTGTCAGTGTGTTAATGTGTGTGTGAGTGTCAGTGTGTTAATGTGTGTGTGAGTGTGTGTGTGTGTTCCATGGACCTTGAGGCTGTCGAGCAGCACGGTGGACGACTCCTCCATCGGAGACTCCTGATTGGCCCAGGAGCTGCCGGGGGGCGGGGCCTGATGCCAGCTGCTGTCGGATCCCGAAGAGGCCGGCGCCGGCAGGAAGTCCAGTCCGAACCCTGAAGAACAGAAACACATCAGAACCAGAACACATCAGAACCAGAACACATCAGAACCAGAACACACATCAGAACCAGAACACACATCAGAACCAGAACACATCAGAACCAGAACACATCAGAACCAACACTAACTCAGAACCAACATACACATCAGAACCAGAACACACATCAGAACCAGAACACACATCAGAACCAGAACACATCAGAACCAGAACACACATCAGAACCAGAACACACATCAGAACCAGAACACACATCAGAACCAGAACACATCAGAACCAGAACACATCAGAACCAACACTAACTCAGAACCAACATACACATCAGAACCAGAACACACATCAGAACCAGAACACATCAGAACCAGAACACACATCAGAACCAGAACACACATCAGAACCAGAACACACATCAGAACCAGAACACATCAGAACCAGAACACACATCAGAACCAGAACACACATCAGAACCAGAACACACATCAGAACCAGAACACATCAGAACCAGAACACACATCAGAACCAGAACACACATCAGAACCAACACTAACTCAGAACCAACATACACATCAGAACCAACACTCACTCAGAACCAACATACACATCAGAACCAACACTCGCTCAGAACCAACATACACATCAGAACCAACACTCGCTCAGAACCAACATACACATCAGAACCAGAACACATCAGATCCAACATTCACATCAGAACCAGAACATATAATAACCAACACACACTCTGAACCCTGTAACCCCTGAAGCCTGTAACCCCTGAACCCTGTAACCCCTGAGCCTTGGACCCTGTAACCCCTGAACCCTGTAACCACTGAGCCTTGGACGCTGTAACCCCTGAACCCTGTAACCCCTGAAGCCTGTAACCCCTGAACCCTTGGACCCTGTAACCCCTGAACCCTGTAACCCCTGAAGCCTGTAACCCCTGAGCCTTGGACCCTGTAACCCCTGAAGCCTGTAACCCCTGAACCCTGTAACCCCTGAAGCCTGTAACCCCTGAGCCTTGGACCCTGTAACCCCTGAACCCTGTAACCCCTGAGCCTTGGACCCTGTAACCCCTGAACCCTGTAACCCCAGAACCCGGACCCCCCCTCACCGGTCTTGTCGGCCTTCCAGCGGTCCACCACCCTGCGGTCCCGGCTGTCCGGAGTGCCGATGGGCCCGAAGTTAGAGAAGGGCATGGCTCCGTGGTTGTGGGTGGGGGGGGAGGAGGGCAAGCTGCTGGGGTTAGAGGAGTGGGGGGACTGGCTGGCTGGGGTGGAGTGATCTGTCAACAACAACAAAAACAACAACATCAGACGCCCTGTGACATCACCTGCTGATTCAAAGTGTTCTGACTTTCTGACGCACCTGAGCTGGCGGGAGGGAGGGGGACCAGGGCGTGCCCTCGAACAGGGAGTAGAGCGACGGCTCCTGGTGCATCATGGGAGCTTCGGGCTTGGAGCTGGGAGGCAGGCCCTTCCCGTACGCCTGACTGAAGATGCTGTTCTGGTTGTACTCCTGCACACAGGGTCACTCAGAGGGTCACACAACAGCTGCTTTATATAACCCGACATTATTATTACATCACTGGAAAAAGTGTGTGTGTGTTTGTATGTGAGTGTGGTATTGTGTGTGAGTGTGTTAATGTGTGTGAGTGTGTTAATGTGTGTGAGTGTGTTAATGTGTGTGAGTGTGTGTTTGTATGTGAGTGTGTGTTGGTATGTGAGTGTGTTAATGTGTGTGAGTGTGTTTTTTATGTGAGTGTGGTAATGTGTGTGAGTGTGTGTTTGTATGTGAGTGTGTGTTTGTATGTGAGTGTGTTAATGTGTGTGAGTGTGTGTTTGTATGTGTTGTGTTAGTGTGTGAGTGTGGTATTGTGTGTGAGTGTGTTAATGTGTGTGAGTGTGTTAATGTGTGTGAGTGTGTGTTTGTATGTGAGTGTGTGTTTGTATGTGAGTGTGTTAATGGTGTGAGTGTGTGTTTGTATGTGTGTGTATGTTTGTGTGTGAGTGTGGTATTGTGTGTGAGTGTGTTAATGTGTGTGAGTGTGTTAATGTGTGTGAGTGTGTGTTTGTATGTGAGTGTGTTAATGTGTGTGAGTGTGGTATTGTGTGTGTGTATGAGAGTCTGTGTGTGTGTTTGTATGTGTGTGAGTGTGGTATTGTGTGTGAGTGTGTTAATGTGTGTGAGTGTGTGTTTGTATGTGAGTGTGTTAATGTGTGTGTGTGTGTGTTTGTATGTGTGTGAGTGTGTTATTGTGTGTGAGTGTGTTAATGTGTGTGAGTGTGTGTTTGTATGTGAGTGTGGTAATGTGTGTGAGTGTGTTAATGTGTGTGAGTGTGTGTTTGTATGTGAGTGTGGTATTGTGTGTGTGTATGAGAGTCTGTGTGTGTGTTTGTATGTGTGTGTATGTTTGTATGTGAGTGTGGTATTGTGTGTGTGTATGAGAGTCTGTGTGTGTGTTTGTATGTGTGTGTATGTTTGTATGTGAGTGTGGTATTGTGTGTGTGTATGAGAGTCTGTGTGTTTGTATGCGTGTGCGTGTGTTAATGTGTGTGTGTTAATGTGTGTGTGTGTGTATGTTTGTATGTGTGAGTGTGGTATTGTGTGTGAGTGTGTGTTTGTATGTGAGTGTGTTCATGTGTGTGAGTGTGTGTTTGTATGTGAGTGTGTGTTTGTATGTGAGTGTGTGTTTGTATGTGAATGTGGTTTTGTGTGTTTGTATGAGAGTCTGTGTGTTTGTATGCGTGTGCGTGTGTTAATGTGTGTGTGTTAATGTGTGTGTGTATGTTTGTATGTGAGTGTGGTATTGTGTGTGTGTATGAGAGTCTGTGTGTGTGTTTGTATGTGTGTGAGTGTGGTATTATGTGTGAGTATGTGTTTGTATGTATGTGAGTGTGTTCATGTGTGTGAGTGTGTGTTTGTATGTGAGTGTGTGTTTGTATGTGAGTGTGTGTTTGTATGTGAATGTGGTTTTGTGTGTGTATGAGAGTCTGTGTGTTTGTATGCGTGTGTGTGTGTGTTAATGTGTGTGTGCGTTAATGTGTGTGTGTGGTTAATGTGTGTGTGCGTGTGTTAATGTGTGTGTGTGTGTGTTAATGTGTGTGTGTATGTTTGTATGTGAGTGTGGTATTGTGTGAGTGTGTTAATGTGTGAGTGTGTGCATGTGTGTTAAGTGTGTGTGTTAATGTGTGTGTGTGAGTGTGTTAATGTGTGTGCGTGTTAATGTGTTTGTATGTGAGTGTGTGTGAGTGTGTTAATGTGTGTGTGTGTGTGTGTGAGTGTGTTAATGTGTGGTATTGTGTGTGAGTGTGTTAATCTGACCTGCATGGGGAACCCAGACATAGGCAGCAGAGAAGATGATTGGCCGACGACCTCGGGGCCGCTCTCCATCCGGTTCTGATTGGGCAGCTGCAGAGACGAAGGACAAACACACACACATTAATAACACACGCACACACATTAATACACAACACACACACACACACACACACACACACCACACACACACACACACACACAACACACACACACACACACACACACACACACACACACACACACACACACACACCACAACACACACACACACACACACACACACACACACACACACACACACACCACACACACACACGAGAGCTGAGCTGCATCTGTGTGTGGAGAGACTCAGCATTATGAGTCCTAAACCCTGACATATTTGTGGTTATCCTGAAATCAGGTCTGTGGTGAAGACGAGCTGAAGAGACTTTAAGGTATTGTTCTACGTCAGTGAATACCCCACTGGTTACTAACAAGTGTCTGAATGAGCTGCTTTCAGATGGGGCTGAATGAGATGGGGGGGGGGGGGGGCTACATACAAATATGTTGGGTCCAGGCGCAGAGCTAAGAGGACCGGCCAACGCCTGGAAGAAATCAGGAGGCTTAGAAAACGCCAGCTCTTCCTCCTCCTCAAAATCTGCTAGAGTTTTGAACAGGTCAGGAGGAAGAAGAGGAGAACTCTTGTGGTCCTGCTGAGAGGAAGAGGAGGAAGAAGAGGAAGGAGATCAAAGTGAAGAAGAGGGAAAAGACAAAGCAGAGAGGAGAAAGCAAGCCGTAAGACCGAGGTGGAAAGAAGGAAATGTTTCTAAAAGCCAGGAGAGAAGACGTTACCTCTTTCCCACCAAACCAGCTCCATGCGTTTCGGTTTCATATTCCTCTGTCGTGTTTTACATTATGATTCTACTTGTTATAGTCTGACATGGCAACCTGTGTTGATTCCACCTGATAACTACTCAAATTAAACAGGAAAACTCTTCAAAACGTATGCGGCCATTCATAAGTGGAGATAACAGCGAACAGGCGGGTATTGAAAGTAAGGTCAGCAGGTGGAACTGGTTCTTAATCGGGCACGAGCTCCCAGCTGGCCGTGGAACCGGTTTGGTGGGAAAGGCGCAATAGAGCGGTGCAGTGATGACGTGTGTCTGTAGTTGAAGGAAGCCGCTGGTTCCCTCGTCTCAGAGCCAACGGGATTTCTCCAGAGGATTTAGGAATATTGTAAAAAATAAGATCTGTGGAAAACGAAGCTGTTTGATAAATGTTTTGTTCAGGATAATCTCCACATGTCTTCCCTACTTTTATAATGTTCTAATCATAACTCTAATGTCCAGAAGCTAAATGCTAACGTGATGCTATAAAGGAACTACAGGCGAGTCCAGCAGCACGACTTCAACGTCACACCAACTTCAGATCCATATTCAAACATACAGATTCTAAATGGAACGAGTTGAAGCGTTTGTTTGAACACTTTGCAGGAGGCAGGTACTTGCTCTCAAGCAGAACAGGGCTAACTAATTTAGAGGAGTGTTTACGTGTTCGGCGTAATGACGTACAACGGCCTCCACGACTTCTGTAGTCCTAGTCAGCCACTTGGTAACAACCATCGTTTTTCAGACACGTACACTCTTCAGAAATCACCAGTGGGGTCACTGCTGATGGATCTAATGTCCTAGAACAAAGCGTGATCCGTCTCTTCAATGTGTCTCAACCACAGACCTTATTTCAGATAGTTTCCTAAACCCTATGGAGAGATCCCATTGGCTCTGAGACCAGGGAACAGGAAGTGGAGAAATGCTGACTCACTTCCGGGTTATAGGACTCATCACTGCACCACTCTATAGAGGAGACAGACTCACCTCAAACGGGGGTCCGCGGGGCCCCTGTTGGCCCTCCTGCTCGGAGCACATCCCCCCGGCGGGGCCCTCTTCATGCGGTCGGCCATCACTGCCAGCCCCTCTCCCATCCTGTAGGACGGCTCCCAGTAGAAGTCCTGCATCTTCACGCTGGGGAACTTCATCTTCTTGTCCATGGAGAGCTGCGGGGGGGCAGGGGGCTGCAGCTGGTGCTCGTACATCTTCAGGGGGTCGGGGGTCATGTAGAAGCCCTGCTGGGGGGGGGGCGGCTGCTTCATGGACATCTGCATCGGAGACAGACTCTGCAGCGCCGCCTGGGTCTGAGACCACATCTGAGCCGGCTGCTCCTGCATGTACTGCACACACACACACACACACACACACACACACACACACACACACACACACACACACACACACACACACACACACACACACACACAACACACACACACACACACACACACACACACACACACACACACACACACACACACACACACACACACACACACCACACACACACACACACACACACACACACACACACACACACACACACACACACACACACACACACACAACACACACACCACACACACACACACACACATTGTATTTTTGGTTTCTCTCTCCCTGTCAGTGAGTTGACTTTAATGCCCTGGGTCTCGCCTGTCAGGCTTCACTGTATGATTGATCTCACTGACCTGCTGCAGCCCTGGGTGGGGGGGGGGCTCTTCCCCATCTGCTGCCCCCCTTGTTTGGTGGGGCTCTGCTGCTGCTGGTGGTTCTGGTTCATGGCCTGGACCTGCAGCTGCTGTTGCCCCCCCGAGGCTCCTGGTCCCTGAGGGGGTCCTGAGGGTCTCTGCTGGCTGTAGGGGATGTGAGATGGCTTCCCACCCCCCTGGACCCCCTGCTGGCTGAGCACCCCCGCCTGCAGGAAGGGGGGCACGGAGACCCCGGGGGAGAAGGTGAAGCCGGGGTTCACCTGCAGACCAGGGAAGCCCACCGGGGGGGGGATCACATAGGCAGAGGGGGGGAAACCTGCAGGGGAGAAGAGGGGAGAGAGGAGTGTTAATGTTGGTATTATTACTGTTATATTCAACATACTATTAACACGTGTATTACAATTACGTCACTGTGTGTGTGTTTGGTTGTGCGTGTGTGTGTGTTTGTGTGGTTGTCTATGTGCATGTGTGTGTGTGTATGCGACAGTGTGTGTGTGTACCAGGTCTGCTGGGTAGGGGGGGGAAGGCTCCTGGATGGTGGATGGGGATGAACTGAGTCTGGGTCTGGGTCTGAGTTTGAGTGACAGGTGTCTTCTTGGCCTCGGACACCGGAGTCTTCCTCAGCTCCGTCTGAGCCTTCACCTGAAAACATGGCCGACAGAAATCACAACAGTTAG
Organism: Dissostichus mawsoni; assembly: GCA_011823955.1. Lineage (NCBI taxonomy): Eukaryota > Metazoa > Chordata > Actinopteri > Perciformes > Nototheniidae > Dissostichus > Dissostichus mawsoni. The sequence continues at coordinate 2,716,724 of JAAKFY010000004.1, read as the reverse complement.
AGCAGCAGCGCAGAGGACAGGCAGCAGAGGACATGCAGCAGAGGACAGGCAGAGGACAGGCAGAGGACAGGCAGCAGAGGACAGGCAGAGGACAGGCAGCAGAGGACAGGCAGAGGACAGGCAGCAGAGGACAGGCAGCAGAGGACAGGTAGAGGTACACTCATAATTCAGCTAAATGCTGCTGTGATGAAACTCCACATCATGTTCCAAACCACATCAAGGATTCTCTCTGAAACAGTATGGAGCTCAAACTCTCTCTCTCTCTCAGGTTTACCACAAGGTGAGTTCCTTTTGATTTCCTGCTTCTTCACACATACTCTCTCCAGTACAGGTTAGCTCTGAGTGTTAGCATGCTAATGTAAACACAGACCATATTACTTCCAGAACACGTCTCATTGTTTCTGACAGCAACGTTTCTGATATATAGTTAAACATACAGAGTGTAAATCACAGGAGGTACGCACAAAACATATTATTTGTCTATATGTTTCGGAAAATCTCAAAATTCTTATTTTTTTCAAAAAATCTCAAAATTCTGACTTTTTTCTAAAAACCTCAAAATTCTGACTTTTTTCTTGGGACTTTCTTAATTTTGGAGTTAAAGGTAGGGTAGGTAAGTTTGAGAAACCGGCTCGAGATACACTTTTTGTTATATTCCATGGAATAATCTTAACATCCCGATAGCAATGAATATCTTAAGTGCTTTGACAATAAATCCATAAAAACATCATCTGTGGAAGCCGTGGCGCTGTAACAAGCACGACCAATCATCTGAGCCGGCTAAAGTAACTGGATGGCCTACCTGCCTGTCAGCCTTCCATCTGTGCACAAACTTATCTCGTGCCCTCATTGGTCATGTGCGCGTTCGTGTGTGTTGGAGGAGGGGCTCTGTGAGGAAGGGGCAGATTTTTTCCGGTTGTGTATTTTCAAATTCTAGCGCAATCGAGCCGGTTTCTCCAAAATTACCTACCCCACCTTTAATTCTCAAAATGTTCTACATTTTTTCCCCAAATGTCAACTTTATACTCAACAATTTCCCTTCTTTTCACAAATGTAAAAAAGGAGGGACTTAAAATATGTTTTTTCCTGCAGGAGTTTCTGACAGCAACGTTTCTGATTGGCCCGTGGGTGTAAAGCCCGCCCACATTTTAGTAATGTCGTCATGACGCAGCAAATCTGGATCAGCTCCGTTGATCCCCCGTTTTTAGAGATGTGGGTACGGAGGAAAAGAGAGAGGGTTTGATTTCCTGACACTTTGTGAGTCTCCTGACACACCGGGGACACACCGGGGACACACCGGGGACACATGGATGTAGAAAATACATTTAGCATGATGGGAAACCTTTAAGGCAAAAGTAAATCCTCAATTTTCCTCTTTATATTTCCTTTCTGCGTTTCATTGAATTCACCTAAAAGGTTTCCAGGACTTCTTGGAACCTCTCCCCTCTCTCCTCTTCCTCTCCTCTCTCCCCTCTCTCTCTCTGTCTCCCCTCTCCTCTCCTCTCTCTCCTCCCATTCTGCGTTTAATTGTATTCCCGTAAAAGGTTTCCAGGACTTGTTGGAACCTCCCTAACTTGTGCAAGGTATTTTAAGACTTAATGTAAAGAGTGTTAGCACCTGTTTCCCGGCGTCGGCTGTTTTCTCGTGCGGGGCTTTCTTCATCTCGCTCTTCCTCTTGCCGTCTCTCTCTCTCTTCGGCTCTGTCTTCCCAGCAGCAGCCCCGTTTCCCTTGTTGAAGTCTCGCCTCTCCTTCCCGCTGTCCTTCAGCTGCTGACTGCGACTCGGCTCTCGGGGTTTGATGTTTTCCTTGAAGGTGACGACGGGCCGTTCTCCGCCGTCGGGCCACGAGCTCTGCGTCTTCCCCGCTGAGAGCACAGACTTCAAACCGGAGTTCCCTAACCCGTCGTTGGGCTGCTGCTCGGCGTTAGACGACTCCTGAAGAACCGGCGCCTCCTTCTCTTTCTCCAGCGGCTCCTCGATGGCCTGCTCGGGGATATCGGTGATGAAGAGGAGGAGACCATCTTCACTCACGCTGCACTGGATCAAACTGCAGAGAGGAGGCAAGTTTAATGCAAGGTCATCAGGTTTTAAGCGGTCACCATTGGGTGTTATTCACTGCGTGTGCCATAGGGTGTCGCTGTCTTATTTCCTAGGGCCAAAGTGGTGTTCGTATACATTGGGCTATAAAGGAACTACAGCACGGTCACATGACTTCACGTCACGACCGCTAAGCTAAAGGAGGCTAATGTTGGGCTATAAAGGAACTACAGCACGGTCACATGACTTCACGTCACCACGCTAAGCTAAAGGTGGCTAATGTTGGGCTATAAAGGAACTACAGCACGGTCACATGACTTCAGGTCACCACCGCTAAGCTAAGGAGGCTAACGTTGGGCAATAAAGGAACTACAGCACGGTCACATGACTTCACGTCACCACCGCTAAGCTAAAGGTGGCTAATGTTGGGCTATAAAGGAACTACAGCACGGTCACATGACTTCACGTCACCACCGCTAAGCTAAAGGTGGCTAATGTTGGGCTATAAAGGAACTACAGCACGGTCACATGACTTCACGCCACCACCGCTATGCTAAAGGAGGCTAATGTTGGGCTATAAAGGAACTACAGCACGGTCACATGACTTCACGTCACCACCGCTAAGCTAAAGGAGGCTAACGTTGGGCTATAAAGGAACTAGAGCACGGTCACATGACTTCACGTCACCACCGCTAAGCTAAAGGAGGCTAATGTTGGGCTATAAAGGAACTACAGCACGGTCACATGACTTCACGTCACCACCGCTAAGCTAAAGGTGGCTAATGTTGGGCTATAAAGGAACTACAGCACGGTCACATGACTTCACGTCACCACCGCTAAGCTAAAGGAGGCTAACGTTGGGCTATAAAGGAACTAGAGCACGGTCACATGACTTCACGTCACCACCGCTAAGCTAAAGGTGGCTAATGTTGGGCTATAAAGGAACTAGAGCACGGTCACATGACTTCACGTCACCACCGCTAAGCTAAAGGAGGCTAACGTTGGGCTATAAAGGAACTAGAGCACGGTCACATGACTTCACGTCACCACCGCTAAGCTAAAGGAGGCTAACGTTGGGCTATAAAGGAACTACAGCACGGTCACATGACTTCAGGTCACCACCGCTAAGCTAAAGGAGGCTAACGTTGGGCAATAAAGGAACTACAGCACGGTCACATGACTTCACGTCACCACCGCTAAGCTAAAGGTGGCTAATGTTGGGCTATAAAGGAACTACAGCACGGTCACATGACTTCACGTCACCACCGCTAAGCTAAAGGAGGCTAACGTTGGGCTATAAAGGAACTGCAGCACGGTCACATGACTTCACGTCACCACCGCTAAGCTAAAGGTGGCTAATGTTGGGCTATAAAGGAACTACAGCACGGTCACATGACTTCACGTCACCACCGCTAAGCTAAAGGAGGCTAATGTTGGGCTATAAAGGAACTACAGCAGGGTCACATGACTTCACGTCACCACCGCTAAGCTAAAGGAGGCTAATGTTGGGCTATAAAGGAACTACAGCACTATTGGGTGTTATTCACTGCATGTGCCATAGGGTGTCGCTGGGCCAAAGTGGTGTTACCCCATTTCCACCGGGTCCTTCTGCGGCGCGTTACGGGCGCGTTACGGGCGCGTTACGGGCGCGTTACGGCTGCGCCGCGGCGTTCGTAGCCACTCACACAAACTAATTTTGCAGACCCTATCCCTCCGTAGTCTTTCAAGTAGGAGGAGAAATGCCAGCGTTCTCCTCCGGTTTACAGGCACTGTGTAAATTATATATATAGAATAATTATGATGATGAATGCATTTTTTTACCACTAAAATACAGCAACACATCTTTGATTCATGTCGTTTATAACTGGAATATTACAATTATTATCAACTTTGTCTGTACAAAGTAGCCTGTCCAGGAAATATGCCCAAATCAACAAAAACTGCGAGCCGGCAGGCAAGACGCTCCGCTTCTGAAATGCTTCTGAAACGCGCCTGGTAGGGTATGACTCCGGAGGAGGCCGGACCAAAACCGCGGCGCAGCCGTAACGCGACGCAGACGTAACGCGACGCAGATGGACCCGGTGGAATCGAGGGGTAAGTATCATAAACGTTTGAGATTATTTTCTGACATAATCCAAAATCAGATGGAGGAATCCCATTGGACGAGGGAGATGCTGCCTTCAGGGACCAACACAGAAACCAACATCCCTGCCTCCCTGCACTCTGAGTTATGATTGTTTATCAGTGTGTGAATAAAGACGGTCTCTCTCACCCCGGCTGGTTGTCAGCGACCCACTTCCCCAGGCTGATGAGCCTCTGGTGGCGGGTCTGCAGCGGCAGCCCGTCCCGGTCCACCAGGATTCCTTGATGTCCTTTAGTGAAGTCCAGGGACCTGAAGCAGCAGCACACATTAACACCCAGGTAACACACACACACACGAACACCCAGGAAACTCCTCACATGAACACCCAGGTCTCACACACACATACCATGTATACATCACTTCAGGGGACATTACATTGACTTACATGCATTTCCTGGAGACTTATCCTAACCTTAACCATCACATGCCTAACCCTAAAATTAATGATTCCACTTATGGGGACTCCATTTTGTCCCCATAAGGGAAGCCAGTCCCCACACGTGACTGTGTAAACTAGGGGTCGACCGATTATCGGCCTGGCCGATTATCGAGGCCGATATTCCGCATTTGACAGATTATCGGTATCGGCCTTTTTTTAATCAAATTGCCGATAAAACGTTGGCTCTGATGCGGCCGTTTCTCGGGCTGCAGACACCACTGTTCACGAGCAATGTCCCGCCCACAGCGCTATCTGATAGGCTATTACTGAAGTGTCAATCAACAATGAAGATTTTCCGGCTGCAGCCAGCCAGAGGCGGGACCTTCTCAGATTACAGGCAGGTGCGAAGAACGCAGACACAGACAGAGGCAAGCAGCAGCAGCGAGCGGTGCTTCGAAGGTAAATCAGTTGAAAGCCGAAGTTCAATAAACATCCCAATCCTCTATGCTGAAGTTGCAAAAACACCACGATCTTATGATCCAATTCTATCAGTTTCCCAGTTACAAAGGGACCGGGGGGGGGACTGGGACGACTGGGACGACTGGGACTGTGACGGCTGCTAGTGGAGCCTCGCAGCAACTCTGCTTTCTGCACCACAATCTGGTGCTGCTGAATTGGGACTACTAAATGAGTGAGACTCAAATATCAGAAGTTCAGAACAAGTTTAGTAGTTTTTATTGTACTTCATTTACTTGACTCAGGGTCACAGAGAGGAAACCAGTTTTAAGATGTTGAAAAGTTCATTAAACATAAAAAGGCATTTCAAAGAAGTTTCAAATGTATATCGGTTCAAATATCGGTTATCGGTCTCCTTGATTACTAATAATCGGTATCGGCCTTGAAAAAGCCATATCGGTCGAAACAGATGTATGTCCCCACAAGGATAGTAATGCTAGGACACACACACACACACACACACACACACACACACACACACACACACACACCACACACACACACACACCACACACACACACACACCAACACACACACACAACACACACACACACACACACACACACACACAACACACACACACACCACACACACACACACACACACACACACACACACACACACACACACACACACACGATTAGTTCCCAAACTTTTCAGCCCGCGACCCCCAAAATAACGGTGCCAGAGACTGGCGACCCCTGTCAACGGGGTTAATTTAAAGGGGACCTATCATGCTATATTTAAATAATATATAAGGTATATATATATATATATAAGGTATATTAATACGTTTTAATTTTCAAAATACGAAACAGATCATGCATTTTAGCCATGCCTCATTTTGCCTCACTCCAGCTCTGTCTTTGCAAGGTCTGATTCAGCTGACCACGCCCCCATGCGGAAGAGGGGGGCGTGACACGGCCCCGGCACGAGCGTCATGTTATCATGCTTGCTGTGATTACGAGTGGAGAGTCAACATGGCCCAACCTCTCATTCCCCTGATTGGTGGAGAGTTGACCAATCAGGCGGAGTGCACCTACATTACGTCAAAAAGGTGCAAATAAAAAATCCACCCGTATCAAATCCGTTGCAGCCCGTTTTTAGAGATTTGGGTATGGAGGAAAAGAGAGAGGGTTGTGTTTTCTGACACTTTGTGAGTTCCCTGGAACACCGGGGACACATATGTATGTATAAAAGACATCACAAAGTGCATTTCGCATGATAGGTCCCCTTTAAGTTTTCCGCACTCTCGCAGGAATATCTCCGCAATGGAGCGAGCTTAAGTTTCACTTTCGATTGCATGATATAGCCCAGCGCAACACCTTCGTCACACATGTTGCCACTTGTTTGTACCATTTTCAGGCGATTTGTAATCTGTTCTAGAAAAACGATGTGTTTTTTAGGATATCAAGAAGCATATAAAACAAACAATGGATGTATTTGATGAACATGTATCCATGCTGGAAGTAGATTTAGATGTTAGGAGTGAGATAGAGATTATTATCTAATACATGCATCCGATGAAGCGTTGCATGAAGTCTGTTGATGATCAGAGGCTGCTGTTGGGGCTGCAGAAACGTTGTTTATGTTTGTTTTGTAGGCAGACCATGCAGGCCTCAGAGAGTTAAACCTCAGAGAGTTAGACCTCAGAGAGTTAGACCTCAGAGAGTTAGACCTCAGAGAGTTAGACCTCAGAGAGTAGACATCAGAGAGTTAGACCTCAGAGAGGTAGACCTCAGAGAGTTAGACCTCAGAGAGTAGACCTCAGAGAGTCAGACCTCAGAGAGTTAGACCTCAGAGAGTTAGACCTCAGAGAGTCAGACCTCAGAGAGTCAGACCTCAGAGAGTTAGACCTCAGAGAGTTAGACCTCAGAGAGTTAGACCTCAGAGAGGTAGACCTCAGAGAGTCAGACCTCAGAGAGGTAGACCTCAGAGAGTTAGACCTCAGAGAGGTAGACCTCAGAGAGTCAGACCTCAGAGAGTCAGACCTCAGAGAGTCAGACCTCAGAGAGGTAGACCTCAGAGAGTCAGACCTCAGAGAGTCAGACCTCAGAGAGTGAGACCTCAGAGAGGTAAACTTGGGCCTGCAACCAAAGTTTTACTGTATTTTGTTTTGAAAATCCACAGCGGAGGTTTGTGTCGTACTGCATGCGGTGTGTTCTGCATTTCTCTCAGTAGCCAACGATCTGTGAGTCTGTTGGACATAAACTCTGTAATAACTGTAGTCTACATTTCATAAGAGGTGTAAAACCTGAGAGCATTTTAAATCGCATTTGAACTAAATGCTGATATAATCTGTAGTTGTATTTGTATTGTTGACTTAATGTGTGAACGAGGCGATGTAGAGAAGTTAAGCTGTCATTATTAGGCTGTCATTTGTTATATACTGTTGGAGTGGTAAGGAGCCTATTGTTTCTGGATATTTGTGGAGTCAGGTGGTCCGTGAGTGTTTTTTTATTGGTTAAGGGTCCTTGGTATGAAAAAGTTTGAGAAACACTGCGCTAGTGGATGGTCAAAGGGGGAGCCTCGCTGCGGGGAAATTATACAGATGGCTAGTCCGCCCCTGAAAAATGTCTATGCACACGTTATTACTAATAACAATAATTAAAAAGAAATTGATTAAAAAAAATTATTAATTTTTTTTAATTTTCAAATGTTATTTTGTAATCATCTCGCGACCCCCACTTTGGGAACCCCTGGATTAGTGTATTACCTGAGAGCAGGACGCAGCGCCAGGAAACCCTGCAGCTCAAACTCCTCCGGCAGGGGCGTCACTGTGGTGGAAACAAACACACCTTCAGCACCAACAGCACCACCATATCTTTATATATCGTAGTGCTGTGGTTGGTTTTCTGTGTAAGCGTCCTTGGGTTTATGTAAATATACATTTATTATTATTATATTTAAATCACAATGTTGGGTTTAGCTTTCTTGACTATTGGTCTACTAAATGAATATATCATTCAGCAATGTGCCTCTTGGTGAAAACAAACATAATAACATGATTAAGACAGTTTAAAGGTGTGTGAGTGGTACCTGAGGGGCAGGTCACGTCGTCCTCTTTGGGCTGGAAACTGTTGAGGATGGAGACGAGCCAGGGCCAGATACTGAGAGAGGAAGAGGAAGAGGAGTTAAACTTCCTGTTCGGAGGGGAAGAAGCAGCCAGACCTGTTCAGCCCTGAGCCTGTTTTCCAGGTCTCAGGCTCGAAAATGACATTCCCAGAACAAATGACCATAACTTCACTTCTAAAAGGGTTACATTAATAATCTTTTTTCTCAAAGCAAGGTTACACCTGTGAGTTGGATGTAGAAGAGTCAGAATCAATATAGATGTCTTTATTTTAAAGTAAATTCAGATTGAACATAGTAAAGAAATGTAAATGATAGTGTCCGTCCAAAATAAACCATGACTTATAGTGAAAACCAGCCTTGAATGATGGATAGGAGACTAAAAGCTTTAGGAATCCAAACTTAACATATAATAAGTACCCTGCATCAAGATTGATGCAAAACAAGTGACATTTGACCTTTTTAGAGAGATTTAGCAAAAGAAACACTTCTGGGGTCATTTGGGTGCATTTTCCATATCTCTGGTCCCCCTCGGTCGATTTTGGTGATTGACACCTCTTTTAACCGTTAGAGCCAATAGAATCGAGGGGAAGTTCCTAAAATCCATCTAAACATTACCAATGGGGGAATAGAGTGATGCGTAGCCAGAATGCCCAAAACCGGAAGCTGTCATACACTCTGGTGGCTATCATTAGCAGCTAATATGAAAACTCCGTTTTTGACATAAATATGGAATTATGGATTATCAGTAATAATTTCAAAGTGACAGACACATTGGATTAACCTATGGACTAACCTTCAGCCGCCTTTTTATCGTTTTAATGCCATTGAACAGAAACAGCAACGGTAAGACTTATTTTCCGATTTGGTCCCGTAAAGCTAATTTTGTTGTTGTTGTTTGTTGTCATTTCGCCGCGAGTTCTGATCGCACAGTGATGATACTAAAACCTGTAGAATCTGTGGGATCTCAGCTTGCTAATCGATATCTTGTTTGTGCAGATACGATAAGTAATAAGGGTATTTTACCGTGAGTTCTGTGCTAAATGCGTTAGCATTTTTCCGCTCAGGGCTCATTTAGACGCTTCTTGTGAGACTTGTGTTTTGTTTCGGTAAAAATGGTTCAAATCGTCAGTTAGCTGAGTTTCTTCCCGTTAAGTGGGTATGACACATTAATAGGTTTTTAAATGTTAAGAAGCCCTGAGACACAGTTTTGTGAAAAAACTTAACAGGTTAAGGCCCAATTCCAAACCTCTCCCTACCCACTCCCCTCTCTGTGATGGAGTGACACTCGCAGCTTAATGAGGCTCCTCCTGTCAGATGGAGGGGGTAAAACAGCACGAGGCTTTGGAACAAACTCCCCTCTCTCCGGCAGAAACAGGAAATGCCTTAACTACAGGTAACAACAATCAGCATCTCTTGGATTAAAAATATAAACATAAAACTCAAAAGATATTAAATGGTGTTTCTTTTTTGTAAATCGCTTTTTGTTTTAAAATCTGACGTTTATAAGCTTCTTAGTTTTTTGCAACAGACCGTGCAAATATACACAACTTTATAATAAAATGAACACTTTTACCGTTTTCTAGACTTAACACGGGTATGTGATCCTGAGTTTAAAACAATACGAGGTAAACATGATGTTGTTAACATCTGTATGACGATATTAAATGTCTATCTTGTTGTGCAGTTTATCGGTAAATGTTTGCACGGAACTATTTGTAAACAGCGTGACTCCTGACGGACACACAGCGTGACGCCTGACGGACACACAGCGTGACGCCTGACGGACACACAGCGTGACCCCTGACGGACACACACAGCGTGACTCCTGACGGACACACAGCGTGACGCCTGACGGACACACAGCGTGACTCCTGACGGACACACACAGCGTGACTCCTGACGGACACACAGCGTGACGCCTGACGGACACACACAGCGTGACTCCTGACGGACACACACAGCGTGACCCTGACGGACACACACAGCGTGACTCCTGACGGACACAGCGTGACTCCTGACGGACACACACAGCGTGACTCCTGACGGACACACAGCGCGACGCCTGACGGACACACAGCGACTCCTGACGGACACACAGCGCGACTCCTGACGGACACACACAGCGCGACACCTGACGGACACACAGCGTGACTCCTGACGGACACACAGCGTGACTCCTGACGGACACACACAGCGCGACTCCTGACGGACACACACAGCGCGACACCTGACGGACACACAGCGTGACTCCTGACGGACACACACAGCGTGACTCCTGACGGACACACACAGCGTGACTCCTGACGGACACACACAGCGTGACTCCTGACGGACACACAGCGCGACTCCTGACGGACACACAGCGCGACGACGGACACACACAGCGCGACACCTGACGGACACACAGCGCGACACCTGACGGACACACACAGCGCGACACCTGACGGACACACACAGCGCGACTCCTGACGGACACACACAGCGCGACTCCTGACGGACACACACAGCGCGACTCCTGACGGACACACACAGCGCGACTCCTGACGGACACACACAGCGCGACTCCTGACGGACACACACAGCGCGACTCCTGACGGACACACACAGCGCGACGCCTGACGGACACACACAGCGCGACGCCTGACGGACACACACAGCGCGACTCCTGACGGACACACACAGCGCGACTCCTGACGGACACACACAGCGCGACTCCTGACGGACACACACAGCGCGACTCCTGACGGACACACACAGCGCGACTCCTGACGGACACACCCAACGTGCCGCTCCGAGGAAACGACGTCTCATTGCTCTTAAAACACATTTTCTCGCTTCCTCTCTCTTCGCACGGTTTCCTTGCGTCTCAGACCTACTCCCCACAGAGAGGTGGTTATTAAACAGAAACTCACTGTGTCCTCTGGTCGACGGCGGCCTCGTGGAAGACGCTGGGTCTCAGTCTGAGCCAATCAAGAGACACTTGATGGCGGGAAGAGGACATTCGCCCATTATCTCCTCCCCCACGACTCTTGTTGAGCAGAGCTCGGCTGCACATGACGCCCAGGAAGGACATGAGGAGGACAGGAAGACAGACAGGAAGTCAGACATTTAATTGGGATAACAATTCATGTGGATTCTGCGGGAAAGATATTGTTGGGAAAATACTGAATGTCCTCTTCCAGTATCAGAGTAACATGATAACTAAGGTATCCCAACTGTAGCTGTGTGCATGACAGGATGTATGATTACCTAGAAGAGCATCAGGACTGTTTTTAGGCATATGATAGCTATGTGATTAACATGATGATTCAGCCTCTATGGAGAGAGACATATGACAAGCATGATCATTTCTGACGTGGAGCTAATCTGAAGTAAACATTGAATACTGCTTCTATTCCTCCATCTAGTGACTGTGTAACTCCCTCTCTTGGATATCAGCATCTGAAGGACACTGTTCAGGAACTAGTTGATGCTCTGTATTTGATGACTACTTCCATTCTGAGAGGATCACAGATACATGGATCCTGAGATTGAAGCTCAAGCCGGGGACCAGTGATTATTAACATTTTTAGATATTCAGAAAAAGTGATAATTTTGAGAAAAAGTGAGAATTTTGAGAAAAATAGAAGATCACAGTGTAAAAAGAACACTTTCAGTATTAGTGCAGTGTTTTATCACAGTGTGTGTGTGTGTGTGTGTGTGTGTGTGTGTGTGTGTGGTGTGTCTGTGTCTCACTGAAGAGCCCCAGCAGTTGGAACCAGCTGATTGGCTGCTCGCTGCAGCTCGGCTCCCCTCCTTCAGACGGCAGCTCTCTGAGGTGATGGAGCTCGAACAGGTTGATGACCGTGATGTGAACCAGCTGCTGGGAACTGAAGGCCTTCTGCAGGATGAGCTTCTGCACACACACACACACACACACACACACACACACACACACACACACACACACACACACACACAACACACACACACACACACACACACACACACACACACACACACACACACCACACACACACACACACACACACACACCAACACACACACACACACACACACACACCACACACACACACACACACACACACACACACACACACACAGGTTAGCAAACATCACTTTAAACCACAGTGCATCAATCAATCAACAACTTGATTATTCCTGCAAGGGGCCATTGGTTGTGAGCAGCTGATGTCAAGAATGATTTTGAAAAGCGATTAGTCTTAAGAGCAGGTAGAGCATATCTACACCCTGATGGCAACAGATGGAATTAATCTGCAAGAACATGACCTGAAGAGTTCAGCTTGCTCTCTGCTTTCTGCAGAATCTGCATGCAGGAAGAGGAGAAAGACCCGTGTCCACATAGTGTCTTTTAGAACTGCTGCCGGGATGACACATCTTTCTGCAGCTAATAAATCAGCAAAGAACCCGAATATGTCCAAAAACCTATAACCGCTTATAATTTCTGAAAGAAAAAGCTAATGTTGGGCTAAAAGGAACTACAGCACGGTCACATGACTTCACGTCACCACCGCTAGCTAAAGGTGGCTAATTTTGGGCTATAAAGAACTACAGCACGGTCATATGACTTCACGTCACCACCGCTAGCTAAAGGTAGCTAATGTTGGGCTATAAAGGAACTACAGCACGGTCACATGACTTCACGTCACCACCGCTAAGCTAAAGGTGGCTAATGTTGGGCTATAAAGAACTACAGCACGGTCACATGACTTCACGTCACCCGCTAAGCTAAAGGAGGCTAATGGGCTATAAAGGAACTACAGCACGGTCACATGACTTCACGTCACCACCGCTAAGCTAAAGGTGGCTAATGTTGGGCTATAAAGAACTACAGCACGGTCACATGACTTCCGTCACCACCGCTAAGCTAAAGGAGGCTAATGTTGGGCTATAAAGGAACTACAGCACGGTCACATGACTTCACGTCACCACCGCTAAGCTAAAGGAGGCTAATGTTGGGCTATAAAGGAACTACAGCATGGCATGACTTCACGTCACCACGCTAAGCTAAAGGTGGCTAATGTTGGGCTATAAAGGAACTACAGCACGGTCACATGACTTCACGTCACCACCGCTAAGCTAAAGGTGGCTAATGTTGGGCTATAAAGGAACTACAGCACGGTCACATGACTTCACGTCACCACCGCTAAGCTAAAGGTGGCTAATGTTGGGCTATAAAGGAACTACAGCACGGTCACATGACTTCAAGCCACCACCGCTAAGCTAAAGGTGGCTAATGTTGGGCTATAAAGGAACTACAGCACGGTCACATGACTTCACGTCACCACCGCTAAGCTAAAGGTGGCTATGTTGGGCTTAAAGGAAACTACAGCACGGTCACATGACTTCACGTCACCACCGCTAAGCTAAAGGTGGCTAATGTTGGGCTATAAAGGAACTACAGCACATCCACGGTCACATGACTTCACGTTACCGCCGCTAAGCTAAAGGAGGCTAATGTTGGGCTATAAAGGAACTACAGCACGGTCACATGACTTCACGTCACCACCGCTAAGCTAAAGGAGGCTAATGTTGGGCTATAAAGGAACTACAGCACTGTCACATGACTTCACGTCACCACCGCTAAGCTAAAGGAGGCTAATGTTGGGCTATAAAGGAACTACAGCACGGTCACATGACTTCATGTCACCACCGCTAAGCTAAAGGAGGCTAATGTTGGGCTATAAAGGAACTACAGCACGGTCACATGACTTCACGTCACCACCGCTAAGCTAAAGGAGGCTAATGTTGGGCTATAAAGGAACTACAGCACGGTCACATGACTTCATGTCACCACCGCTAAGCTAAAGGAGGCTAATGTTGGGCTATAAAGGAACTACAGCACGGTCACATGACTTCACGTCACCACCGCTAAGCTAAAGGTGGCTAATGTTGGCTATAAAGGAACTACAGCACGGTCACATGACTTCACGTCACCACCGCTAAGCTAAAGGAGGCTAATGTTGGGCTATAAAGGAACTACAGCACGGTCACATGACTTCACGTCACCACCGCTAAGCTAAAGGAGGCTAATGTTGGGCTATAAAGGAACTACAGCACGGTCACATGACTTCACGTCACCACCGCTAAGCTAAAGGAGGCTAATGTTGGGCTATAAAGGAACTACAGCACGGTCACATGACTTCACGTCACCACCGCTAAGCTAAAGGAGGCTAATGTTCGGCTATAAAGGAACTACAGGACGGTCACATGACTTCACATCACCACCGCTAAGCTAAAGGAGGCTAATGTTGGGCTCTAAAGGAACTACAGCAGGGTCACATGACTTCACGTTGTCTCACCTGAAACTGCTCCTCCAGTTTCTCCCTCAGAGCGTCCAGTTTATCCAGACTCTTGCTCAGGTAGACGTGGCCGTGGAACTTGATGAAGGCTCTGATGAAATCTGAGACGCTCCACTTGGTTTTCACTTCATCTCGGCTGCAGGAACACAGAGAAACATCACAGTTCAACTCAAAACGTTCCTGAGTGCTACATCTTCTCCTAAAGAGGATATATCTGCCTCTCCTGTAGTGTGTCCTATAGTGCATGTAAATGGTGAAAATCCCTGTGTTCCCTCTGTGGAGTTTCTCTCCAACACACTGCCTGAAACGCCTCTATTGGACTCCTTCGTTAATTACCTCTTGTAGTCACATTCAAGCAAGTTTCTGGCATTTTCAAACCTTTCCAGATCCTCACACCTGTGGTTCATCACACATTCATACACAGCACACAGATTACATTATAAATATGAAACTATAAAATAGGGCCAACATTATACTTTTGACAGGGTAATAAGGGTGGAAGTAACAAGTTCACACAAAACTGTATTTAACAGTTTTGTTAAATAGTCATATATTTGCTCCTATTTCATGACTTAACTCCTCAACTGTATTCTTTTTTTTTGTGCGTGTATTTATATTCATTTGAAAGACTTATTTATTAAAGTTTTAAAAGTGTAAAAAAATAAAAATAAAACAAAAATATGTTTTTGGTATATTTTGGACATATTGTCCAGCGCTAGGTGTGTGTTACTGGTGTGTGTGTTATGTGTGTGTGTGTGTGTTACTGGTTGTGTGTTAGTGGTGTGTGTGTTACTGTGTGTGTGTTAGTGGTGTGTGTGTTACTGGTGTGTGTTATGAGTGTGTGTAACTGGTGTGTGTGTTAGTGGTGTGTGTATGAGTGTGTGTTACTGGTGTGTGTGTTAGTGGTGTGTGTGTTACTGGTGTGTGTGTTACTGGTGTGTGTGTTACTGGTGTGTGTGTTACTGGTGTGTGTGTTACTGGTGTGTGTTATGAGTGTGTGTTACTGGTGTGTGTGTTAGTGGTGTGTGTTATGAGTGTGTGTTACTGGTGTGTGTGTTAGTGGTGTGTGTTATGAGTGTGTGTTACTGGTGTGTGTGTTACTGGTGTGTGTGTTAGTGGTGTGTGTTATGAGTGTGTGTTACTGGTGTGTGTGTTACTGGTGTGTGTTATGAGTGTGTGTTACTGGGTGTGTGTTAGTGGTGTGTGTTATGAGTGTGTGTTACTGGTGTGTGTGTTACTGGTGTGTGTGTTACTGGTGTGTGTGTTATGAGTGTGTGTTAGTGGTGTGTGTGTTACTGGTGTGTGTGTTATGAGTGTGTGTTACTGGTGTGTGTGTTACTGGGTGTGTGTTATTAGTGTGTGTTATGAGTGTGTGTTAGTGGTGTGTGTTACTGGTGTGTGTGTTACTGGTGTGTGTTATGAGTGTGTGTTACTGGTGTGTGTGTTACTGGTGTGTGTTAGTGGTGTGTGTTACTGGTGTGTATGTTACTGGTGTGTGTTATGAGTGTGTGTTACTGGTGTGTGTGTTACTGGGTGTGTGTTATGAGTGTGTGTTAGTGGTGTGTGTTACTGGTGTGTGTGTTACTGGTGTGTGTTAGTGGTGTGTGTTATGAGTGTGTGTGTTATGAGTGTGTTAGTGGTGTGTGTTACTGGTGTGTGTGTTACTGGTGTGTGTTACGTGGTGTGTGTGTTATGAGTGTGTGTTAGTGGTGTGTGTCACTGGTGTGTGTGTTACTGGTGTGTGTTATGAGTGTGTGTTACTGGTGTGTGTTAGTGGTGTGTGTTAGTGGTGTGTGTTACTGGTGTGTTAGTGGTGTGTGTTACTGGTGTGTGTTAGTGGTGTGTGTTATGTGTGTGTTAGTGGTGAGTGTTACTGGTGTGTGTTAGTGGTGTGTGTTATGAGTGTGTGTTACTGGTGTGTGTTATGAGTGTGTGTTAGTGGTGTGTGTTAGTGGTGTGTGTTACTGGTGTGTGTTACTGGTGTGTGTTGGTGGTGTGTGTTAGTGGTGTGTGTTACCTTATCCTTCTGCAGGTTAGTGGTGTGTGGGTGTGTGTGTGTGTGTGTGTGTGTGTGTGTGTGTGTGTGTGTGTGTGTTAGTGGTGTGTGTTACTGGTGTGTGTGTGTCACCTATCCAGGGCCTTGGACAGAGCCTTCTGCAGGTTAGTGGTGGTGTGTTAGTGGTGTGTGTGTGTCACCTCTCCAGGGCCTTGGACAGAGCCTTCTGCAGGTTACTAGTGTGTGTGTGTTAGTGGTGTGTGTGTGTTAGTGGTGTGTGTGTTTTAGTGGTGTGTGTCACCTCTCCAGGGCCTTGGACAGAGCCTTCTGCAGGTTACTAGTGTGTGTGTGTTAGTGGTGTGTGTGTGTTAGTGGTGTGTGTCACCTCTCCAGGGCCTTGGACAGAGCCTTCTGCAGGTTAGTGGTGTGTGTTAGTGGTGTGTGTGTTAGTGGTGTGTGTGTGTCACCTCTCCAGGGCCTTGGACAGAGCCTTCTGCAGGTTACTAGTGTGTGTGTGTTAGTGGTGTGTGTGTGTGTTAGTGGTGTGTGTGTTTTAGTGGTGTGTGTCACCTCTCCAGGCCTTGGACAGAGCCTTCTGCAGGTTACTAGTGTGTGTGTGTTAGTGGTGTGTGTGTGTGTTAGTGGTGTGTGTCACCTCTCCAGGGCCTTGGACAGAGCCTTCTGCAGGTTAGTGGTGTGTGTGTGTGGTGTGTGTGTGTGTTGTGTGTGTGTGTGTGTGTGTTAGTGGTGTGTGTGTGTTAGTGGTGTGTGTGTGTGTGTGTGTATGTGTTAGTGGAGTGTGTGTGTTAGTGGTGTGTATCACCTCTCCAGAGCCTTCTGCAGGTTAGTGGTGTGTTTGTGTGTGTGTGTTAGTGGTGTGTGTGTGTTAGTGGTGTGTGTGTGTGTGTGTAGTGGTGTGTGTCACCTCTCCAGGGCCTTGGACAGAGCCTTCTGCAGGTTAGTGGTGTGTGTGTGTGTGTGTGTGTGTGTGTGTGTGTGTGTGGTGTGTGTGGTGTGTGTGTGTGTGTGTGTGTGTGTGTGTTAGTGGTGTGTATCACCTCTCCAGAGCCTTCTGCAGGTTAGTGGTGTGTGTGTGTGTTAGTGGTGTGTGTGTGTGTTAGTGGTGTGTATCACCTCTCCAGAGCCTTGGACAGAGCCTTCTGCAGGTTAGTGGTGTGTGTGTGTGTGTGTTAGTGGTGTGTATCACCTCTCCAGAGCCTTGGACAGAGCCTTCTGTAGGTTAGTAGAAGCTGCAGGGAAGGGGAACTTGACGGCGATGCTGCGGCAGTAATAGAAGATGGTGGTCAGGTGGTCTCCTTTAGACGAGGCCAGGATGGCAAGCTGGTTGTACGGCTGACCTGCGGGTCATTAAACACATAACACTCAACACATGAGGTTTCATTTACCTCCATCCACTGACATGCCAACATATTTTATTCCATTCTATTTTTAATGTAAATACTGCTATATTTTACTATATGTTTTAATGTTATTATAGTTTTCTTAAAATAGTTCTGTGTGCTTTTAATTCTTGTTTTATTTTTATGTTTGTTTATGTACGCACCACAACACCAAGTCAAATTCCTTGTGCGTTGTCACCTACCTGGTGATAAACCTGATTCTGAATATAGCCTTTAGCCTAGCTTAGCACAGTGGCTGGAAGCGGATGGAAACTGCTAGCGTCAGTGAACTCACCGTTAGACGGGACCAGCTGAGCGGCGTGTCTGTAGTACGACTCCGCCTGACTCGTCTGGTTACGGTACCGCGCTGAAACACACAAACACACAACATGATGAGCAACACACACACACACACACACACACACACACACACACACACACACACAC
Organism: Dissostichus mawsoni; assembly: GCA_011823955.1. Lineage (NCBI taxonomy): Eukaryota > Metazoa > Chordata > Actinopteri > Perciformes > Nototheniidae > Dissostichus > Dissostichus mawsoni. The sequence goes on along the minus strand of JAAKFY010000004.1, from coordinate 2,698,408 downwards.
ACACACAC
>JAAKFY010000004.1:2680900-2693400 GCA_011823955.1 Dissostichus mawsoni | reverse complement strand
TACTACTCGTACTACTACTACCTCTACTACTACTACCTCTACTTACTACCCTCTACTACTACTACTACTACTACCTCTACTACTACTACTACTACTACTACTACTACTACTACCTCTACTACTACTACTACTCTACTACTACTACTACCTCTACTACTACTACTACTACTACTACTACTACTACTACTACCTCTACTACTACTCTACTACTACTACTACTACTACTACTACTACTACTACTACTACCTCTACTACTACTACTACTACCTCTTCTACTACTACTACTACTACCTCTACTACTACTACTACTACCTCTACTACTACTACTACTACCTCTACTACTACCTCTACTACTAACTACTACTACTACCTCTACTACTACTACTACTACCCTACTACTTACTACTACTACTACTACTACTACTACTACTACTACCTCTACTACTACCTCTACTACTACTACTACTACTACTACTACTACCTCTACTACTACCTCTACTACTACTACTACTACTACTAACCTCTACTACTACTACTACTACTACTACTACCTCTACTACTACTACTACTACTACTACCTCTACTACCTCTACTCTACTACTACTACTACTACTACTACCCTACTACTACTACCTCTACTACTACTACTACTCTACTACTACTACCTCTACTACTACTACTCGTACTACTACTACTACCTCTACTACTACTACCTCTACTACTACTACTACTACTACTACTATTATTATTATACTACTACTACTACTACTACTACTACTACTACCTCTACTACTACTACCTCTACTACTACTACCTCTACTACTACTACTATACTACTAACTCTACTACTACTACCTCTACTACTACTACTACTACTACTACTACTACTACCTCTACTACTACTACCTCTACTACTACTACCTCTACTACTACTACTCGTACTACTACTACCTCTACTACTACTACTACTACTACTACTACTACTACCTCTACTACTACTACTACTACTACTACCTCTACTACTACTACTATACTATACTCTACTACTACTACTAACTACTACCCTACTACTACTACTACCTCTACTACTACTTACTACTACTAACTCTACTACTACTACCTCTACCTCTACTACTACTACTACTACTACTACTACTACCTCTACTACTACTACCTCTACTACTACTACTCGTACTACTACTACCTCTACTACTACTACTACTACTACTACTACTACTACTACTACTACCTCTACTACTACTCTACTACTACTACCTCTACTACTACTCGTACTACTACTACCTCTACTACTACTACTACTACTACTACTACTACTACTACTACTACTACTACCTCTACTACTACTACTGCTACTACTACTACTACTACTACTACTACTACTACTACTACTACCTCTACTACTACTACTGCTACTACTACTACTACTACTACTACTACTACCTCTACTACTACCTCTACTACTACTACCTCTACTACTACTACTCGTACTACTACTACTCTACTACTACTACTACTACTACTACTACTACTACTACTACTACTACTACTACTACTAACTACTACTCTACTACTACTACTACTATACTACTACTACTACTACTACTACCTCTACTACTACTACTACTACTACTACTACTACTACTACCTCTACTACTACTACTACTACTACTACTACTACCTCTACTACTACTACTACTACCTCTACTACTACTACCTCTACTACTAACCTCTACTACTACTAATACTACTACTACTACTACTACCTCTACTACTACTACCTCTACTACTACTACTACTACTACTACTACTACTACTACTACCTCTACTACTACTACTACTACTACTACTACTACTACCTCTACTACTACTACCTCTACTACTACTACCTCTACTACTACCTCTACTACTACTACTACCTCTACTACTACTACCTCTACTACTACTACTACTACTACTACTACTACTTCATATGAAAAAGTTCGAGAAACATCTTAAGGTATTCAGTAAATTATTTTTTATTTATTTGTAAATACTTTATTTTTCACAATTATAATATCTCCTTTTTATTTAACATTATTTTTTAAATATTTGATTTTTTGTAATTATTAAAAAATATATGTTTGCATCGTTTTACACTAAAGCAGATTCTGCCTCATGTTAGCTGATCGTAACGCTCCAACACTTCAGGCTTTGCTCCGTGTCAGTAAGGTGTCTCTGAGTAAAGCCCTGATGGTGTTCTTTAATACATGTACATTTCATATTTATATCCAATCTAATATGTAATATTCAATAACTCACTTATGTGTATGTAATATCTGCTTTATATTTTGTCACTGTAAATTTGTAATTCAACATGTATATTTTCTACTTTTTTATTCCTATTTTATTGCTGTTGACCTTTTTAAACGTTTATTTCCAGTCTTTTAATTGTACAATGTCTTTTGATGCTGCTGCAACACAAAAATGTCCCAACTTGGGAACAATAAGGTACTTCTTATCTTATCTGCAGGTGTTCTCGCCGATGTGATGTCGAGTGACCTTCAATAGCGCTTTTAAATTTGATAAGCAGGTCAGCAGCGTATTCAAGACCTGCTTTTTTTTAAATACGACTATTGGCCAAAACCAAGTCGTATTTATCTTTTAAAGACCTAGAAAGGGTCATTAACGCCTTTGTTACCTCGAGACTGGATTACTGCAACGCTCTGTGTGTGGGTATGGACCAGGCCTCAATTAGACGCCTGCAGCTAGTGCAGAACGCAGCTGCACGTCTTCTGACTGGCCACAAAAAGCATCACCCCAACTCTGGCCTCATTGCACTGGCTTCCAGTTCGGTTCAGAATTGATTTTAAACTCCTTGTATTTGTTTTCAAAGCCCTAAATGGGCTGGCTCCGGCCTATATAGCAGAACTCCTCCATCGCTACACCCCAGAGCTTTAAGGTCTGTTGACTAGCTGCTGCTGATAGTGCCCAAGACCAGGCTCCAAACCCGAGGGCACGGAGCCTTCGCAGCAGCTGGCCCCAGGCTCTGGAACAGTCTGCCCCTCCATGTGAGGTCGGCCCAGACCCTAGGGGTTTTTAAACCCTCACTAAAGACTCACTTCTTCTCTCTGGCCTTCTAGTCAGAGCGGAGCACGACTCCTGACTATTCCCTGTGTGTGATTTTATTTTTGCTGTTGTTGTAATGTATTGTCTTCTGTTTGCTATTGTAGTAAAGTGGTTTTATTGCATGTACAGCACTTTGGCTCCACCAAAAATAGTTTTAAAAATGTGCTTTATAAATAAAACCTGATTTGATTGGATGTCTCCCAGGTGCACGAGGCAGTGCTGGCAGATGTAGGAGCAGGAGCTCTTACGGTATTCTTTAAATTATTCTTATTTATTTGCATATCCTTTATTTTTCAGAATAATAATCTCTTTTTTATTTATTATAATCTTTTTTTCAATATTTGATTCATTTTTAATTATTTAATTGTAAAAATTAAAAAAAACATATATATGTGTTTTATAATTGTTTATGTATGCATCACTTTACACTAAAGCAGATTCCTTCTTGTCAATAAACCTTGACTTTAGCTCTGCCTCATGTTAGTATATCGTAACGCTCCAACACTTCAGGAGGTGTCAGGAGGGCGTCTGAGGGTGAAGTAAAGCCCTGATTGTGTTCTTTAATAACTTGAATTGTTCTCACCGATGTCTCCCAGGTGCACGAGGCAGTGCTGGCAGATGTAGGAGCAGGAGCTGGGCTGCGGGGTGACGATGCTGCTGCCGCTCTGCTTGTTGCTGATGATGCCGAGCTGAGAAGACTTCACACGAGACGGCAGGTCCACGTTAAACACCGTGCACAGCTCCTGCAGCAACTGAGGGAGAGAGGGGGAGAGATTTCATATAGAGAGGTGCAGGAATGAGTCCTAAACCAGGACATGAGTCCACGTTAAACACCGTGCACAGCTCCTGCAGCAACTGAGGGAGAGAGTGGGAGAGATTTCATATAGAGAGGTGCAGGAATGAGTCCTAAACCAGGACATGAGTCCACGTTAAACACCGTGCACAGCTCCTGCAGCAACTGAGGGAGAGAGGGGGAGAGATTTCATATAGAGAGGTGCAGGAATGAGTCCTAAACCAGGACATGAGTCCACGTTAAACACCGTATATAGAGAGGTGTTTCTCAAAGTCTGGTCCGTGAGCGACCCCTAGTGGTCCGTGAGTATATTGGTAACATTTCACATATGAAATAAATAATAATAAATTCAAAGTGTTTCTCAAATTGTTTTAAAAGGACTAGTATAGGAGCAACAGAGACACGCAGTCAATGTGTGCGTGAACTGGTCCGATGTCTATTATTTTCTAAAAGAGAAAATCTTGACTCAGCTTTATGAGTCCTGAACCCTGACATGACTCACTTCCTGATCCCTGGTCTGGAGGTCAATGTGTTTTTGGCCTGAAATCAGGTGTGTGGTTAACACAAGCTGACAGGTCATTTTGGTTGTGTGTGTGTGTGTGTGTGTGTGTGTACCTCTCTTGCTGGGTATCACCCCCATCTCCTCCTGTCCCTCAGGTGTGTGTGTGAGACCTGAGTGAGTGAGTGTTTGTGTGTGTCTGTGTGTCTCTCACCTGAGTGAGTGAGTGCCTCACCTGTGTCTCTGTGTGTGTGTGTGTGTGTGTGTGTGTGTGTGTGTGTGTGTGTGTGTGTGTGTGTGTGTGTGTGCGTGCGTGTCCTGAGTGAGTGAGTGAGTGAGTGTATCTCTCACCTAAGTGAGTGAGTGTGTGTCTGTGTGTCTCTCACCTGAGTGAGTGAGTGAGTGAATGAGTGTCTCACCTGTGTGTCTCTGTGTGTGTGTCTTTGTGTGTATGTGACCTGAGTGTGTGTGTGTCTCTCACCTGAGTGAGTGAGTGAGTGTCTCTCACCTGAGTGAGTGAGTGTCTCTCTGTGTGTGTGTGTCTCTCACCTGAGTGTAGAAGCCGCTGGCTGCCTCCAGGAACAGAGACAGGTTGGCCTGCACCTCGCTGCGGTTTGGGTTGGCTCGGTTCTTGGCCTGACTCTGCAGCGTGGTGATCTGGTTCTTAAAGGCATGATTCCACCTACACACACACACACACACACACACACACACACACACACACACACACACCACACACACACACACACACACACACACACACACACACACACACACACACACACCACACACACACACACACACACACACACACACACACACACACACACACACACACACACACACACACACACACACACACACACACACACACACACACCACACACACACACACACACACACACACACACACACACACACACACACACACACACACAACACACACACACACACACACACACACACACACACACACACACCCATCAACGTGGCTCCTGTGAGTGAAAACTAAACTAATATATGTAGATGTTATCATGAATAAAATCCCTTCTGTGTGAGAGCGATGTGTAAATTAGGAGTTTAAACTTGAACAAATATGAAATAAAAACTAATTATGAAGACTGAGTTAAACTAATAATAATATCCTCATCTTTGTCAAGATATTATACTATGATAATAACAACAAAAACAATAAAAGAGTGTAGCCTCTTATCTTTTAACCCTTGTGCCTCCATACATTTTCATCCTTTCGACACCTTCGTTGCAAAAATGTACACGCACAAAGAAACTGCTCTTAAATCATCATCAATATTTTGTTCTATTTTTTTAATAAAGATGACAGGTGTTTAAAAAAGCTTTGAATGTCATTATAAAGGAAGCACTTACAGGTCCTGCTCCACCTTCTTGTCCAGAGCGTACTCCAGGTCGGTCACCAGCATCTTCTGGTAGAGGTCCTGCAGCGCCTGGCGCGACGTCCACACCTCGGCCGCGCCCAGCTTCGAATCTAACGCACCCGAGGAAACAGTGTCATTATTTCACTTATGCACATTGCCTTGTTTGTTTTTTACGCTGCTGCAACACAAAGAATTCCAAATTGGGATCAATAAAGTACTTTCTATCTATCTATCTATCTATCTATATCCATCCATCCATCCATCCATCCATCCATCCATCCATCCATCCATCCATCCATCCATCCATCCATCCATCCATCCATCCATCCATCCATCCATCCATCCATCCATCCATCCATCCATCCATCCATCCATCCATCCCATCCATCCATCCATCCATCCATCATCCATCCATCCATCCATCCATCCATCCATCCATCCATCCATCCATCCATCCATCCATCTATCTACCTACCTACCTATCTATATATATATCTATATATATATCTATATCTATATATATATAGTTATAGATATATATATATATATATATATCTGTCTCTCTCTCTATATATCCATCCATCCATCACCTATCTATCTATCTATCTATCTATCTATCTATATCTATCTATCTATCTATCTATTATCTATCTATCTATCTATCTGTCAATCAGAGGGGGTCAGCTGAGCAACAAAACAAACGCTTACAGAGCATCAGAATCAGGGGAAATGTGCATTTGTTACAGCAAGAAAAGAGCCCAAGATAGCTTAATATGAATGACATTTTTTTTTTTAAATGTACACAATTTACAAAATACACATAGCATTTCTTTGCACAATTTAAAAGTACATAACAGATAATATATGATCAACAGAGCAGGAGGACGCAGGAAACTAACTGGGATTATTTGGAGCCTCGACTCCACACTTATCAATATATAAACACAAATGAAAAATAAATAAAAGGAGCCTGTGTGTGTAAATGGAAAAGGAAGAAGCAGTTATAAAACAGTAAACAAACTATCTTTCTGAAGCATTTTAAAGAAGACAGTATTTGGTTATGAAGTGCTCAGGAATATCCCTTTGCATGCAAGTATTTTATAACTAAAAACACGTATTTAATCAATTTTAATGTCATCTGAAGCCTCTGAAATAAAGGAATAGATGAGATGTGTGATATGTGCAATCATTTCCCACTGAAGGTACTTGTGATTGCCTGATGTGTTGCTTTTTAAAATCAGACATCAATTACTCATGATCAATCAGAAAGCTCCTGACTTCTCATCAGTCAGTTCTGATTTAAATCTCTAATGCATGGACAGTTTTGGTACGACGGCTTGTGTTTAGAAAGGTTAGACTTTTTGGTGAAATAAAACGCTTGTGGTAGGAAAAAGCTAAAACTGAGAGGACATTGGACTGTGCTCTGCTGGATGTGGAAATAGGAACGTTTTTGTTAACGAGATTATGATCTAGCACTTTCCACTTATACCACTTTGTAATTGCGATCACAGTTTCTGGCTTCCCACGATTAAGTAATGCCTTTACGTTTCCTTTCTCTTGGGCTATTACCATTCATATAAACCCAAGTGACCCAATGTGTGTCCTATTAGTTTTCAAATATAACTTCTCCTATAATTAATATAATGACCTGATAATGAGCAGAATACATGTAGAAAGAACAGAGATGGCAGCAGGTAAAAAAAAAACATGTTGTGAAACTTACCTGTCATGTCCGCCTTCAGGGCCTCTGCCTGTCTGCTCGGATGTAAACAGAGAGGAGGTTAGACAGGTGTGCACGCGCGCGCGCACCACCCACCCACCACCCACCACCCACCCACACACACCACCACACACACCACACACACACACACACACACACAACACACACACACACACCACACACACACACACACAACACACACACCACACACACACACACACCACACACACACACACACACACACACACACCACACACACACACACACACACACACCACACAAACACACACACACACACACACCACACACACACACACCACACACACACAAACACCTTTTTAGTGGCTACATGTTGATTTAAACCCAAGCTACAACTACCATTTGGGGACAATATAGTACTATATCTAAACACAGCTCTACATCTGGATGATCACAATAAATTTAAAAAAAGCCAATAGAAATGGCTTTGTTTTTAGTGCAGTTGTAGTGTATCTCTCTCTCACACACAAATACACACACACACACACACACACACACACACAACACACACACACACGAGAGTATGTGACAATGCACAGGTGACTAACCGAGCTACCAGATAAACCTGACAAACAGCCACCATTTACATCCACTCTTTAAATAATCTAACATCTTATATCTTCTTATCATTCATCACATGTTTCAGTGTTGACATCGGGCTCGGGCTAATCCCTGGATCCAAAATGCGACGAAATAAAAACAAACAGCATCAACACATTCCTCACAAACCCCCAGCTAGCTTATCAGATCCTCCACCTTTAAAAGCACGTTTACGACACGTACACACACCGCTAAATACGCTTAAAACGGTGTTAACTCACCTATAAATGACATGTAATGTCACAGAATCAGCTAACCTAAAGCTATCATACGCAGAAAGATAAGCTAAAGCTAACAACACAATGTCCCTCCGAAGCGGCAAAAGTGTCTTTTATCAACAAAAACGGCAGATAGCAGACATTTAGTGTGAATAAAACGCCACCCACTTGTATGAACTTGACATGTATTTGATTAGAGGTTAGAAGAGGGATGGCGGGCTGCAGCATCGATTGTTTGTTGATATCTGAAGCTAGCTCATGGGTGTATAAAGAGAGAGAGGCGGAGCATGAAGACAATAATAGAGCGACTGGAGATACAGAAAGTACCCGTATGTGGGCCCACTGAGCATGCGCAGTTAAATGTTCCCCGCCTCCTATCTCCCGCTCTCTGTCAGTCAGACGAATGGAGTTAAATTAAATGAAGCTAAAAATATGATATATTCATAAACAGAATATTAATTTAAAATAGATGTCTCTCTTCCGATGTAAGTCAATGGGGGGGAAGTCTGTTTGGGGCCAGAATGACGTCATGGCTGTAGTACCACCGTTTGGCCGCTACGGATATTCCAAATATGGGCTTCACCGGCCGGCGCACTTCCTGAGGGTTTGAGCTAAAGCTAGGTTAGCCGTTAGCTTTAGCGTTAGCAGCAGAACAAAACAATCCGGGATCAAAGGTCCAGTTCCGACTATACCGGGACCGGCAGGAGGACCGGAGGAGGACCGGAGGAGGACCGGAGGAGAACCGGAGGAGGACCAGAAGAGAACTTACCGTAGATACTGGGCGCAGAGGTTCATCCTGCCGGATCTCCGGTCCTTCAGACAACAACTGGTCCCGAAGCTAACGCTGCTCCCGGCGCCATCTTGTTCCTGTCTGACCCACACAGAGGAAGAGGGAGGGGGGTTCAGGATGAGAGGGGGGGGCAGGCCCGGCTCCAGGATGAAATGACTGAGGGGGCTGTTAAAAAATCCGAGGGGGCGATTTTTTTTTCACAACAACGAAAAATACTGGCAATGTAATGAATTGACACACCAAGCTTTTTTCCTTCTCACTGCTCTACAATCTCTTTGCTTCTTTATTTTTATTCCAGATATACCCCTCTCGTTCGGTTCTTTTCCTCTGATCTTTAATAATAGATAGTACATTATTAAATGGCTGCACTTTGGTTAACAGACTAACATTGATTTCCTCAATTTATAAATGGACAGGCTCTGTAATTATACCATAACCTTTTCTCCTCTATCCCTTAACTCGTCTTCCTATACAGATTTACTTGCCTCTAGTCAGGTCAGGATTAAAGAAACATTAATCTGGTTGATTTTTTATTTTCAGGATTGAATATTCAAATCAAGGCCTAAAACCTGGCATTTCATAAGAAAGTGACTAATATATAAACCAAATGTAATATTGGATCAAATACTACAGCAAATGGACAGACACAGATTACAAATAAAGTCCCCTGGTTTGTCTAGAGCAGGGGTGCCCAACCAGTCGATCGCGGGGAGATTCCCAGTCGATCGCGAGATGTGTCTAAAAATAGAACAACAATATTCTGTTTTATCGTTAATGTCCTATAACATAATCTTCCTGTGCCAGAATAATGCACTTGAACGCATCAAAGCTTTGTGATTGGCGTGATCCCTGTGTCGGGGCGTGGCTGGTGGGCAGTGGGCACTAGTTTGCTGACGTTGTCCGTGGCAACAGGAGTGACAGTCCGCACACACACAAGACCACAATTATGGCAGAAGCATAAAAGCCCAAAATATATAATTTTCACTCCGAGTGGGAGGATGATTATTTTTTTCTATTCCAATTCAAAGTCCATCTGTCTCATCTGCAATGCGAGCGTGGCTTTATCGAAGAAGGGTAATTTAGGAGCGGCATTTCAAAACGTGCACAAACGCTACGAGACGGAATTCCCTCCTAATTCTGCCCTACGCTCCCAAAAGGTGAGGGACCTGAAAGGACAGCTAAAAGCACAGCAGTCCATTTCCACCAGGCCCAACAACAAGAGCAAGGCTGCTCCCATAGCATCTTATCGTGTCAGTCACGTTCTTGCGAAACACATGAAGTCTTTCAAAGACGGCGAAGTTGTGAAAGAAGCATTCCTGGAGGCTGCCGACGCGCTTTTTGGGGACAGTAAAAATAACTAGCATTTCAACAGGTTTTTGATATAATAAAAACTCAAGTTAGATACCGTTATTAATCAGCTGTAAGTTTTAGTTTGTTTGAACTTATTCATTATAATTATTGTACAAAATGGTATAAGAATGCAAACATTAAGATCTGTTCTGTTTAAATTGATTATAGTCTATTATCAATTCAGGTTAAGAAACTAGTGTTGCTTGCATCCTATTTTAAAGGCATTTCTTTTATACTCTACTAAAATGCACCAATAAAAAGGGTTTGATTCTATTAATTTTGTCTTTTTTATTGCACTTTGGCAGCAGATTCCTGTGTAGCTTCAGATCTGAGTTGTCTTATTAGTAAGCCTAATTTATACTTTTGTAGCAACACTATTTTTATATAATGGCAAAGAAAGGGTTCAGTGTCTTTTCTTTTTTTCCTGTGTGTGGCAGCACTGTTCAATGTTTCTTGAAAACATTACCCACTGTAGTATGTGACGTGTGAATAAACTCCAACTCTGTATCAACAACACTGTTGTGTAGCTTCAGTTAAATACTTGTATGTGTGTAGATTAGAAAGGTAAGATAAAGGATCTGCAGTATTTTATGAAGTATTAATCGTACAAAGGTCAGTTTTATACAAGTAGAAGTGTGTATTTACCTGGTAGTAGGCTGTCAGTAATGGCTACGCCTCTCTATTTGGACTGGTAGATCTCGGCAGACTGGCAACTTTAAAAGTAGCTCTCGGTTCAAAAACTGCCATGAGAAAAATCAAATCAATGTTCCAAAATCCGTCACTAGATGTCGCTCATTGCACCAATACGGTTGATATAATACATAACATATTATTATTATAGTAAAAGGGCTCGCTTTGGCAAAAACCTGATCCATACAGGCATTGCAGCCCTAAATAATAACAAGTAACCATCATGTGTGGTGCTATCTGTAGTTGTCTGTCTTATTTTTTGTTGATGTCATATAGTTTTCACAGTGCTGTGGAAATGAATTTCCCCCTGGGGACAATAAATCTAATCTAATCTAATTTAATATTCAATCCCACACTTAGCGATTGAGAACATAAATTCGTAATTTACCTCGTTTAAAGCACTTTTGTTGTAATACTATGGATTTAGTTGACACTACTAGCCGAGTTTCTTTTGTCCAATATCCCGCGGGCAGGTACATTGAATTAGAAGTAGAAGAAGAAGTAGAGGTAGAAGAAGAAGTAGTAGTAGAAGAAGAAGAAATACGCTAACGCTACAAACAGGCACAACACTGTTACTCTGTTTTTACTGACATATAACATTTTATTTCACCTTGCTCTATGTTTTTTAACGCACATTCAAAAACGGGAACATTTTCGGGAGTTTCAACCGGGTACCGGCCACCGAAAACGGGGACTCTGCCCGGAAAACGGGGACGTTTTGTTCACCCATCCGACTGTGTTTACAGCTAAGCACACACGCTAACATTAAGACTACAAGCTCACTTGGGGTTGAGGCTTTTTTACACGTTGCTGGACTGCCTGCCCACATATCTGATCTAAACATAGTCACGTGTATTGGGGAGTATAATTATTTAAAGTTATTTAATAATTGTGAAATGTATTGTACTTTTTGATGGATGAATGATGCTCAAAGTGAGGGGGCAAAGAATACAACTGAGGGGGCAATGCCCCCTTTTGCCCCCTCGTGGCGCCGGGCCCGGGGGGGGGGGGGGGGTAGATGTAGATGTTATTAATAGGAGGGTTAGTTGTATTTGTATAGAAGAGGATTAGGGCATATGAGAAAACATGTTTGAGGTTAGAACAAAGGTTTAAAAATTGTTTTTTTATTAATTAAATGTAATCGTTTATTTACCAGGGACGATGCACAGTAATGAACACTTAAAACATTCACATGTTCAAGCCATGTATCTCAGACTTTTTAGATATTTCTTTGACTTATTATTAAACATCTGACTTTTTATTAAAAAATCTGAGATTTGT
>JAAKFY010000004.1:2670900-2675900 GCA_011823955.1 Dissostichus mawsoni | reverse complement strand
TAGAGAACTGTAGCGGATACGACCCGTTTCGTCTCCGTGTGGACGAACCGTCTATACGATAGAGAACTGTAGCGGATACGACCCGTTTCGTCTCCGTGTGGACGAACCGTCTATACGATAGAGAACTGTAGCGGATACGACCCGTTTCGTCTCCGTGTGGACGAACCGTCTATACGATAGAGAACTGTAGCGGATACGACCCGTTTCGTCTCTCCGTGTGGACGAACCGTCTATAAGATAGAGAACTGTAGCGGATACGACCCGTTTCGTCTCCGTGTGGACGAACCGTCTATACGATAGAGACTGTAGCGGATACGACCCGTTTCGTCTCCGTGTGGACGAACCGTCTATCTGATAGAGAACTGTAGCGGATACGACCCGTTTCGTCTCCGTGTGGACGAACCGTCTATCTGATAGAGAACTGTAGCGGATATGACCCGTTTCGTCTCCGTGTGGACGAACCGTCTATACGATAGAGAACTGTAGCGGATACGACCCGTTTCGTCTCCGTGTGGACGAACCGTCTATCTGATAGAGAACTGTAGCGGATACGACCCGTTTCGTCTCCGTGTGACGAACCGTCTATAAGATAGAGAACTGTAGCGGATACGACCCGTTTCGTCTCCGTGTGACGAACCGTCTATAAGATAGAGAACTGTAGCGGATACGACCCGTTTCGTCTCCGTGTGGACGAACCGTCTATCTGATAGAGAACTGTAGCGGATACGACCCGTTTCGTCTCCGTGTGGACGAACCGTCTATCTGATAGAGAACTGTAGCGGATACGACCCGTTTCGTCTCCGTGTGGACGAACCGTCTATCTGATAGAGAACTGTAGCGGATACGACCCGTTTCGTCTCCGTGTGGACGAACCGTCTATAAGATAGAGAACTGTAGCGGATACGACCCGTTTCGTCTCCGTGTGGACGAACCGTCTATCTGATAGAGAACTGTAGCGGATACGACCCGTTTCGTCTCCGTGTGGACGAACCGTCTATCTGATAGAGAACTGTAGCGGATACGACCCGTTTCGTCTCCGTGTGGACGAACCGTTTATAAGATAGAGAACTGTAGCGGATACGACCCGTTTCGTCTCCGTGTGGACGAACCGTCTATACGATAGAGAACTGTAGCGATACGACCCGTTTCGTCTCCGTGTGGACGAACCGTCTATACGATAGAGAACTGTAGCGGATACGACCCGTTTCGTCTCCGTGTGGACGAACCGTCTATACGATAGAGAACTGTAGCGGATACGACCCGTTTCGTCTCCGTGTGGACGAACCGTCTATACGATAGAGAACTGTAGCGGATACGACCCGTTTCGTCTCCGTGTGGCCAGGGCCTTAATGTCTTTAAAAACGTTTTATATAAAGATGTTCTCATGTTACGTATCCTTAACTGATTTTAAGACACTATAGGGTTAATATACCTCACCATTTCATTACTGACATCATCCAATCCAATCCAACTTTATTGATACAGCACATTTAAAACAACAGAGTAAATATATAAAAAGCAGCATGAATACATGTAGACAAAACCGATAGGAAGAAAAAACAAATGTAAAAACACGAGACAATAAAACCTTATAGCCACAGACTGAACACATCAACACATCTTTTATATGAACAGTTTTCTGACATGTTATGTTTCAATATGCTAATGAGGCGTCATGTGATGCTAGCTGTTGGTGAATGTAGGAGATTTCTGCAAACAGACAGACAGTCAGGAAGTGAACTCGTAGATTCGGACGCTTTCTTTCCACTCTGACGTAGGAAAAGGTCAAATAACCGTGCATGAAACATGTGTTTGTGCCTGTAGCGCGTTGACGACAGTAATAGTTTAACATTTTAATTAAGAAAGGAGAAGTCAGTGTGTTGAGGAGGAAATGACTCATGATGAGAAACACAATCCCTCCTTCCCAGAATCAGACCTCTGAATATCTGACGATCAAACTCCAGACTTTTATTTGGAGGTCAGTGTTCACGTTAATTTGTCCAGCGAGCAGCAGCATCCATGTTCCCATCGTGACCTACTTCCTCTTCTTCCTCCTCTTCATCCTCTTCTTCTTCTTCTTCTTCTTGAATTTGATGACTTTACAGTGATCACACAGTCTTAACTTATGAGAGCACAAATTAAAAAAATACTGAAATGTAATTCAGTATTTCACCTGAACTCTGTGAAGAACATCCGGAACATTCATCTGTTTGCATCTTATTCATTATGTATCTATATATCATATTCCATGTACTTGTATACAGACTCTTCTGGCACTATTTCTATTTTATTTGTATTCTCTTGCACTATTTGATCTGTTCTATTAGTTCTATGTCCTATATATTCATGTTGCTCTGCTGGAGGAGGACTTCAGTTGTTCTTGTCATGTGTGCACACTGCACTGCTACAGTGTAGATATGTCAATGAATATCTGAGGTCACAGGCTCCTCCTCCTACGGTGCAACACAATAACACATACAACAGATACATTCTGTAAATACTGCAAGTAAATAGAAATAGAAATAGAAATAAATAGAAATAGAAATAGAAATAGAAATAGAAATAGAAATAGAAATAGAAATAGAAATAGTGCGAGGAGCAAATACATTTGGGAAAATATGGGGTCCTTTTTTCAAACTTGTTAAGAGGATGAAGTTCCCAATCATTCCTGATTAAACATTAGCATTTTGGAGGGGTCCCAACACACGGGGAGGGGTCCCAACACACGGGGAGGGTCCCAACACACGGGGAGGGGTCCCAACACACAGGGGGGACCCACACACGAGGAGGGGTCCCAACACACAGGGAGGGGACCCAACACACGAGGAGGGGTCCCAACACACGGGGAGGGGTCCCAACACACGGGGAGGAGACCCAACACACGGGGAGGGTCCCAACACACAGGGAGGGGACCCAACACACGAGGAGGGGTCCCAACACACGGGGAGGGGTCCCAACACACGGGGAGGAGACCCAACACACGGGAGGGGTCCCAACACACGGGGAGGGGACCCAACACACGGGGAGGGGTCCCAACACACGGGAGGGGTCCCAACACACGGGGAGGAGACCCAACACACGGGAGGGGACCCAACACACGGGGAGGGGACCCAACACACGGGGAGGAGACCCAACACACGGGGAGGGGTCCCAACACACGGGGAGGGGTCCCAACACACGGGGAGGGTCCCAACACACGGGGAGGAGACCCAACACACGGGGAGGGTCCCAACACACGGGGAGACCCAACACACGGGGAGGTCCCAACACACGGGGAGGAGACCCAACACACGGGAGGGTCCCAACACACGGGGAGGAGACCCAACACACGGGGGTCCCAACACACGGGGATGGGACCCAACACACGGGAGGAGACCCAACACACGGGGAGGGGTCCCAACACACGGGGAGGGGTCCCAACACACGAGGAGGGGTCCCAACACACGGGGAGGGGTCCCAACACACGGGGAGGGGTCCCAACACACGGGGAGGGGTCCCAACACACGAGGAGGGTCCCAACACACGGGGAGGGTCCCAACACACGGGGAGGGGTCCCAACACACGGGGAGGGGTCCCAACACACGGGAGGAGCTGCTGCCGTACAGACATTTATTCTTTATTATTGACATTTTAGTTTTAGCTGACTGCTTTATATTTATTTATTCCTTTTTCTCAGAACAACTCCATCTCTCCATCTCTCCACCTCTCTCTCTCTCTCGCTCTCCTCTCTTCTCTCTCTCTCTCTCTCTCCTCTCTCTCTCTCTCTCGTCTCTCTCTCTCTCTCTCTCTCCTCCACCGCTTCTCTCTCTCTCTCTCTCTCTCTCTCTCTCTCTCTCTCTCTCTCTCTCTCTCCCCATCTCTCCATCTCTCCATCTCTCCATCTCTCTCTCTCTCTCTCTCTCTCTCCATCTCTCCATCTCTCCATCTCTCCATCTCTCTCTCTCTCTCTCTCTCTCCATCTCTCCATCTCTCCATCTCTCTCTCTCTCCATCTCTCTCCTCTCTCTCTCTCCACTCTCCATCTCTCTCTCTCTCCATCTCTCCATCTCTCCATCTCTCTCTCTCTCCATCTCTCCATCCTCCATCTCTCCATCTCTCTCTCTCTCCATCTTCTCCATCTCTCCATCTCTCCTCTCTCCATCTCTCCATCTCTCCATCTCTCCATCCTCCATCTCTCTCTCTCTCCATCTCTCCACCTCTCCATCTCTCTCTCTCTCCATCTCTCTCTCTCTCCATCTCTCTCTCTCTCCATCTCTCCATTCTCTCTCTCTCCATCTCTCCATCTCTCCATCTCTCTCTCTCTCATCTCTCTCTCTCTCCATCTCTCCATCTCTCCATCTCTCTCTCTCTCCATCTCTCCATCTCTCCATCTCTCCATCTCTCCATCTCTCCATCTCTCTCTCTCTCCATCTCTCTCTCTCTCCATCTCTCCATCTCTCCACCTCTCCACCTCTCCTCCACCTCTCCATCTCTCCATCTCTCATCTCTCCATCTCTCTCTCTCTCCATCTCTCCATCTCTCCCCTCTCCACCTCTCCTCCATCTCTCCATCTCTCTCTTCTCCATCTCTCCATCTCTCCACCTCTCCTCCATCTCTCCATCTCTCCATCTCTCCACCTCTCCACCTCTCCATCTCTCCACCTCTCCACCTCTCCACCTCTCCACCTCTCCACCTCTCCACCTCTCCACCTGTCCACCTCTCCACCTCTCCACCTCTCCATCTCTCCATCTCTCCACCTCTCCATCTCTCCATCTCTCCACCTCTCCACCTCTCCATCTCTCCATCTCTCCACCTCTCCACCTCTCCACCTCTCCATCTCTCCACCTCTCCATCTCTCCATCTCTCCATCTCTCCACCTCTCCACCTCTCCATCTCTCCACCTCTCTCACCTCTCCATCTCTCCATCTCTCCACTCTCCACCTCTCCACCTCTCCATCTCTCCACCTCTCCACCTCTCCATCTCTCACCTCTCCACCTCTCCATCTCTCCACCTCTCCATCT
>JAAKFY010000004.1:2647795-2669900 GCA_011823955.1 Dissostichus mawsoni | reverse complement strand
GTAGTAGTAGTAGTAGTAGTATATTAGTAGTTAGTAGAGGTAGTAGTAGTAGAGTAGTATTAGTAGTAGTAGGGTAGTAGTATTAGTAGCAGTAGTAGTAGTAGTAGAGGTAGTAGTAGTAGCAGTAGTAGTAGTAGTAGTAGTAGAGGTAGTAGTAGTAGTAGTAGTAGAGGTAGTAGTAGTAGTAGTAGTAGTAGTAGTAGTAGTAGTAGTAGTAGTAGTAGAGGTAGTAGTAGTAGTAGTAGTAGAGGTAGTGGTAGTAGTAGTAGTAGTAGTAGTAGAGGTAGTAGTAGAGGTAGTAGTAGTAGTAGTAGTAGAGGTAGTGGTAG
Organism: Dissostichus mawsoni; assembly: GCA_011823955.1. Classification (NCBI taxonomy): domain Eukaryota; kingdom Metazoa; phylum Chordata; class Actinopteri; order Perciformes; family Nototheniidae; genus Dissostichus; species Dissostichus mawsoni. The sequence continues at coordinate 2,669,571 of JAAKFY010000004.1, read as the reverse complement.
TAGTAGTACTAGTAGTAGTAGAGGTAGTAGTAGAGGTAGTAGTAGTAGTAGTAGAGGTAGTAGTAGTAGTAGTAGTAGTAGTAGAGTAGTAGTAGTAGTAGTAGAAGAGGTAGTAGTAGTAGTAGTAGAGTAGTAGTAGTAGTAGTAGTAGTAGAGGTAGTAGTAGTAGTAGTAGTAGTAGTAGTATAGTAGTAGTAGGTATAGTAGTAGTAGTAGTAGAGGTAGTGGTAGTAGTAGTAGTAGTAGTAGTAGTAGAGGTAGTAGTAGAGTAGTAGTAGTAGTAGTAGTAGTAGTAGTAGTAGAGGTAGTAGTAGTAGTAGTAGTAGTAGTAGAGGTAGTAGTAGTAGAAGAGGTAGTAGTAGTAGTAGTAGAGGTAGTAGTAGTAGTAGTAGTAGTAGTAGTAGTAGTAGAGGTAGTAGTAGTAGTAGAGGTAGTAGCAGTAGCAGTAGTAGTATTAGTAGTAGTAGTAGAGGTAGTAGTAGTAGTAGTAGAGGTAGTAGTATTAGTAGCAGTAGTAGTAGTAGTAGAGTAGTAGTAGTAGAGGTAGTAGTAGTATTAGTAGTAGTAGTAGAGGTATTAGTAGTAGTAGTAGAGGTAGTAGTATTAGTAGCAGTAGTAGTAGTAGTAGAGGTAGTAGTAGTAGTAGTAGTAGAGGTAGTAGTAGTAGAGGTAGTAGTAGTATTAGTAGTAGTAGTAGAGGTACACAGTAGCAGCAGTAGTAGTAGTAACAGTAGTAGTAGTAGTAGTAGTAGCAGTAGCAGTAGTAGTAGTAGTAGTAGTAGCAGTAGCAGTAGCAGTAGTAGTAGTAGCAGTAGCATAGCAGCAGCAGTAGCAGTAGCAGTAGCAGCAGCAGCAGTAGTAGCAGTAGCAGTAGCAGCAGCAGCAGCAGCAGCAGCAGCAGCAGCAGTAGCAGTAGCAGTAGCAGCAGCAGCAGCAGCAGTAGCAGCAGTAGCAGCAGTAGCAGCAGCAGCAGCAGCATTAGCAGTACAGTAGCAGCAGCAGCAGCAGCAGCAGCAGCATTATTAGCAGTAGCAGCAGCAGCAGCAGCAGCAGCAGCAGCAGCAGCAGTAGCAGCAGCAGCAGCAGCAGCAGTAGCAGCAGCAGTAGCAGCAGCAGTAGCAGCAGCAGCAGTAGCAGCAGCAGCAGCAGCATTAGCAGTAGCAGTAGTAGTAGCAGCAGTAGCAGTAGCAGCAGCAGCAGCAGCAGCAGTAGCAGCAGCAGCAGCAGCATTAGCAGCATTAGCAGTAGTAGTAGTAGTATAGTAGCAGTAGTAGTTATTCAAAAAAAAAATATATTTTTATAATTGAATAATTACAAATAAATCAAATATTTAAAAAAAGATAATGTTTACAGAATACCCTAAGACAGTGTTTCTCAAACTTTTTCATACCAAGGACAACTTAACTAATAAAAAACACTCACGGACCCCCTGACTCCACAAATATCCAGAAACAATTGGCCTGCTCACCACTCCAACAGTATATACCAGCCTAATAATGACAGCTTAACTTCTCTGTATCGCCTCGTTCACACAATAAATCAACAATACAAATACAACTACAGATTATATCAGCATTTAGTTCAAATAAGATTTAAAATGCTCTCAGGTTTTACACCTCTTATGAAATGTAGACTACATTTATTACGGAGTTTATGTCCAACAGACTCACAGATCGTTGGCTACTGAGAGAAATGCTAAACACACCGCATGCAGTACGACACAAACCTCCGCTGTGGATTTTTAAAAAACAAAATACAGTAAAACTCTGGTCGCAGGCCCAAGTTTAACTCTCTGAGGTAGATATATAATCTCTATCTAACTCCTAACATATAAATCTACTTCCAGCATGGATAAATGTTCATAAAAGACGTTCATTGTTTGTTTTATACGCTTCTTGAAATAACAAAATAAAACACATCGTTTTTCTAGAACAGATTACGAATCGCCTGGAGATGGTACAAACACGTGGCAACATGTGTGACGAAGGTGTGGCGCTGGGCTATATCGTGCAATTGAAAGTTAAGCTCGCTCCATTGCGGAGATATTCCCTCGAGAGTGCGGAAAACTTAAATCAATTAATGAATTTCAAATGTGAAATGTTACCAATATACTCACGGACCACTAGGGGACGCTCACGGACCACACTTTGAGAAACACTGCCCTAAGAGGAATTCAGTTGTAAAAAATAAAGGAGAAAATATATGACCTTTTTTTGGATAATTGAATAACTTTTAATAAATAAAAAAACATGTTAACAAAAAATATAAATATTCAAATAAACATTTTGTGTGTGTGTGTGTGTGTGTGTGTGTGTGTGTGTGTGTGTGTGTGTGTGTGTGTTGTGTGTGTGTGTGTGTGTGTGTGTGTGTGTGTGTGTGTGTGTGTGGTGTGTGTGTGTGTGTGTGTGTGTGTGTGTGTGTGTGTGTGTGTGTGTGTGTGTTGCTCATCATGTTGTGTGTTTGTGTGTTTCAGCGCGGTACCGTAACCAGACGAGTCAGGCGGAGTCGTACTACAGACACGCCGCTCAGCTGGTCCCGTCTAACGGTGAGTTCACTGACGCTAGCAGTTTCCATCCGCTTCCAGCCACTGTGCTAAGCTAGGCTAAAGGCTATATTCAGAATCAGGTTTATCACCAGGTAGGTGACAACGCACAAGGAATTTGACTTGGTGTTGTGGTGCGTACATAAACAAACATAAAAATAAAACAAGAATTAAAAACACAGATAAAGAACTATTTTAAGAAAACTATAATAACATTAAAACATATAGTAAAATAGCAGTATTTACATTAAAAATAGAATGGAATAAAATATGTTGGCATGTCAGTGGATGGAGGTAAATGAAACCTCATGTGTTGAGTGTTATGTGTTTAATGACCCGCAGGTCAGCCGTACAACCAGCTTGCCATCCTGGCCTCGTCTAAAGGAGACCACCTGACCACCATCTTCTATTACTGCCGCAGCATCGCCGTCAAGTTCCCCTTCCCTGCAGCTTCTACTAACCTACAGAAGGCTCTGTCCAAGGCTCTGGAGAGGTGATACACACCACTAACACACACACACACACACCACTAACCTGCAGAAGGCTCTGTCCAAGGCTCTGGAGAGGTGATACACACCACTAACACACACACACACACACACCACTAACCTGCAGAAGGCTCTGTCCAAGGCTCTGGAGAGGTGATACACACCACTAACACACACACACACCACTAACACACACACACCACTAACCTGCAGAAGGCTCTGGAGAGGTGATACACACCACTAACACACACACACCACACACACACACACACACACACACACACACACACACACACCACTAACCTGCAGAAGGCTCTGTCCAAGGCCCTGGAGAGGTGACACACACCACTAACACACACACACACACCTAACACACACACACCACTAACCTGCAGAAGGCTCTGGAGAGGTGATACACACCACTAACAACACACACACACACACACACACACACACACACACACACACACACACACACCACTAACCTGCAGAAGGCTCTGTCCAAGGCCCTGGAGAGGTGACACACACCACTAACACACACACACACACCACTAACACACACACACCACTAACACACACACACAAACACACCACTAACCTGCAGAAGGCTCTGGAGAGGTGATACACACCACTAACACACACACTCCACTAACACATACACACACCACACACACACACCACTAACACACAACACACCACTAACACACACACACACACACACACACACACACACACACACACACACACACACCACTAACCTGCAGAAGGCTCTGTCCAAGGCCCTGGAGAGGTGACACACACCACTAACACACACACACACCACTAACACACACACACTAGTAACCTGCAGAAGGCTCTGTCCAAGGCCCTGGAGAGGTGACACACACCACTAAAACACACACACCACTAACACCACACACACCACTAACCACACACACTAGTACCTGCAGAAGGCTCTGTCCAAGGCCCTGGAGAGGTGACACACACACACCACTAACACACACACCACTAACACACACCACTAACCTGCAGAAGGCTCTGTCCAAGGCCCTGGATAGGTGACACACACACACCAGTAACACACACCACTAACACACACACACACACACACACACACACACACACACACACCACTAACCTGCAGAAGGATAAGGTAACACACACCACTAACACACACCACCAACACACACCAGTAACACACACCAGTAACACACACCACTAACACACACCACTAACACACACTCATAACACACACCAGTAACACACACTCATAACACACCCACTAACACACACCAGTAACACTCACCACTAACACACACATAACACACACCACTAACACACACCAGTAACACACACCACTAACACACCAGTAACACACACCACTAACACACACCACTAACACACACCAGTAACACACACTCATAACACACACCAGTAACACACACACCAGTGACACACACCACTAACACACACTCATAACACACACACCAGTAACACACACAGTAACACACACACCAGTAACACACACCACTAACACACTCATAACACACACACTCATAACACACCCACTAACACACACCAGTAACACACACACCAGTAACACACACCACTAACACACACTCATAACACACACCCAGTAACACACACACCAGTAACACACACTCATAACACACACCAGTAACATACACACCAGTAACACACACCACTAACACACACCAGTAACACACACACCAGTAACACACTCATAACACACACCAGTAACACACACACCAGTAACACACACCACTAACACACACTCATAACACACACTAATAACACACACACCAGTAACACACACACCAGTAACACACACTCATAACACACACCAGTAACACACACACCACTAACACACACTCATAACACACACACCAGTAACACACACACCAGTAACACACACACCAGTAACACACACTCATAACACACACCACTAACACACACACCAGTAACACACACTCATAACACACACCAGTAACACACACACCAGTAACACACACTCATAACACACACCACTAACACACACACCAGTAACACACACACCAGTAACACACACTCATAACACACACCACTAACACACACACCAGTAACACACACTCATAACACACACCACTAACACACACACCAGTAACACACACTCATAACACACACCAGTAACACACACACCAGTACACACACACCAGTAACACACACACCAGTAACACACACACCAGTAACACACACACCACTAACACACACACCAGTAACACACACTCATAACACACACCACTAACACACACACCAGTTACACACACTCATAACACACACCAGTAACACACACACCACTAACACACACACCAGTAACACACACACCACTAACACACACACCAGTAACACACACACCACTAACACACACACCAGTAACACACACACTAGCGCTGGACAATATGTCCAAAATATACCAAAAACATATTTTTGTTTTATTTTTATTTTTTACACTTTTAAAACTTTAATAAATAAGTCTTTCTAATGAATATAAATACACGCACAAAAAAAAAGAATACAGTTAGAGGAGTTAAGTCATGAAATAGGAGCAAATATATGACTATTTAACAAAACTGTTAAATACAGTTTTGTGTGAACTTGTTACTTCCCACCCTTATTACCCTACTGTCCTGTCAAAAGTATAATGTTGGCCCTATTTTATAGTTTCATATTTATAATGTAATCTGTGTGCTGTGTATGAATGTGTGATGAACCACAGGTGTGAGGATCTGGAAAGGTTTGAAAATGCCAGAAACTTGCTTGAATGTGACTACAAGAGGTAATTAACGAAGGAGTCCAATAGAGGCGTTTCAGGCAGTGTGTTGGAGAGAAACTCCACAGAGGGAACACAGGGATTTTCACCATTTACATGCACTATAGGACACACTACAGGAGAGGCAGATATATCCTCTTTAGGAGAAGATGTAGCACTCCTCAGGAACGTTTTGAGTTGAACTGTGATGTTTCTCTCTGTGTTCCTGCAGCCGAGATGAAGTGAAAACCAAGTGGAGCGTCTCAGATTTCATCAGAGCCTTCATCAAGTTCCACGGCCACGTCTACCTGAGCAAGAGTCTGGATAAACTGGACGCTCTGAGGGAGAAACTGGAGGAGCAGTTTCAGGTGAGACAACGTGAAGTCATGTGACCGTGCTGTAGTTCCTTTATAGCCCAACATTAGCCACCTTTAGCTTAGCGGTGGTGACGTGAAGTCATGTGACCGTGCTGTAGTTCCTTTATAGCCCAACATTAGCCTCCTTTAGCTTAGCGGTGGTGACGTGAAGTCATGTGACCGTGCTGTAGTTCCTTTATAGCCCAACATTAGCCTCCTTTAGCTTAGCGGTGGTGACATGAAGTCATGTGACCGTGCTGTAGTTCCTTTATAGCCCAACATTAGCCTCCTTTAGCTTAGCGGTGGTGACGTGTAGTCATGTGACCGTGCTGTAGTTCCTTTATAGCCCAACATTAGCCTCCTTTAGCTTAGCGGTGGTGACGTGAAGTCATGTGACCGTGCTGTAGTTCCTTTATAGCCCAACATTAGCCTCCTTTAGCTTAGCGGCGGTAACGTGAAGTCATGTGACCGTGCTGTAGTTCCTTTATAGCCCAACATTAGCCACCTTTAGCTTAGCGGTGGTGACGTGAAGTCATGTGACCATGCTGTAGTTCCTTTATAGCCCAACATTAGCCTCCTTTAGCTTAGCGGTGGTGACGTGAAGTCATGTGACCGTGCTGTAGTTCATTTATAGCCCAACATTAGCCACCTTTAGCTTAGCGGTGGTGACGTGAAGTCATGTGACCGTGCTGTAGTTCCTTTATAGCCCAACATTAGCCTCCTTTAGCTTAGCGGTGGTGACGTGAAGTCATGTGACCGTGCTGTAGTTCCTTTATAGCCCAACGTTAGCCTCCTTTAGCTTAGCGGAGGTGACGTTAAGTCATGTGACCGTGCTGTAGTTCCTTTATAGCCCAACGTTAGCCTCCTTTAGCTTAGCGGTGGTGACGTGAAGTCATGTGACCGTGCTGTAGTTCCTTTATAGCCCAACGTTAGCCTCCTTTAGCTTAGCGGTGGTGACGTTAAGTCATGTGACCGTGCTGTAGTTCTTTTTAGCCCGACATTAGCCTCCTTTAGCTTAGCGGTGGTGACGTGAAGTCATGTGACCGTGCTGTAGTTCCTTTATAGCCCAACATTAGCTTTTTACTTCAGAAATTATAAAGCGGTTATAGGTTTTTGGACATATTCGGGGGCTTTTTCTGATTTATTAGCTGCAGAAAGATGTGTCATCCCGGCAGCAGTTCTAAAAGACACTATGTGGACACGGGTCTTTCTCCTTCTTCCTGCATGCAGATTCTGCAGAAAGCAGAGAGCAAGCTGAACTCTTCAGGTCATGTTCTTGCAGATTAATTCCATCTGTTGCCATCAGGGTGTAGATATGCTCTACCTGCTCTTAAGACTAATCGCTTTTCAAAATCATTCTTGACATCAGCTGCTCACAACCAATGGCCCCTTGCAGGAATAATCAAGTTGTTGATTGATTGATGCACTGTGGTTTAAAGTGATGTTTGCTAACCTGTGTGTGTGTGTGTGTGTGTGTGTGTGTGTGTGTGTGTGTGTGTGTGTGTGTGTGTGTGTGTGTGGTGTGTGTGTGTGTGTGTGTGTGTGTGTGCAGAAGCTCATCCTGCAGAAGGCCTTCAGTTCCCAGCAGCTGGTTCACATCACGGTCATCAACCTGTTCGAGCTCCATCACCTCAGAGAGCTGCCGTCTGAAGGAGGGGAGCCGAGCTGCAGCGAGCAGCCAATCAGCTGGTTCCAACTGCTGGGGCTCTTCAGTGAGACACAGACACACACACACACACACACACACACACACACTGTGATAAAACACTGCACTAATACTGAAAGTGTTCTTTTTACACTGTGATCTTCTATTTTTCTCAAAATTATCACTTTTTCTCAAAATTATCACTTTTTCTGAATATCTAAAAATGTTAATAATCACTGGTCCCCGGCTTGAGCTTCAATCTCAGGATCCATGTGTTTGTGATCCTCTCCAGAATGGAAGTATTCATCAAATACAGAGCATCAACTAGTTCCTGAACAGTGTCCTTCACATGCTGATATCCAAGAGAGGGAGTTACACAGTCACAAGATGGAGGAATAGAAAGCAGTATTCAATGTTTACTTCAGATTAGCTCCACGTCAGAAATGATCATGCTTGTCATCTGTCTCTCTCCATAGAGGCTGAATCATCATGTTAATCACATAGCTATCATATGCCTAAAACAGTCCTGATGCTCTTCTAGGTAATCATACATCCTGTCATGCACACAGCTACAGTTGGGATACCTTAGTTATCATGTTACTCTGATACTGGAAGAGGACATTCAGTATTTTCCCAACAATATCTTTCCCGCAGAATCCACATGAATTGTTATCCCAATTAAATGTCTGACTTCCTGTCTGTCTTCCTGTCCTCCTCAGTGTCCTTCCTGGGCGTCATGTGCAGCCGAGCTCTGCTCAACAAGAGTCGTGGGGAGGAGATAATGGGCGAATGTCCTCTTCCCGCCATCAAAGTGTCTCTTGATTGGCTCAGACTGAGACCCAGCGTCTTCCACGAGGCCGCCGTCGACCAGAGGACACAGTGAGTTTCTGTTTAATAACCCCCTCTCTGTGGGGAGTAGGTCTGAGACGCAAGGAAACCGTGCGAAGAGAGAGGAAGCGAGAAAATGTGTTTTAAGAGCAATGAGACGTCGTTTCCTCGGAGCGGCACGTTGGGTGTGTCCGTCAGGAGTCGCGCTGTGTGTGTCCGTCAGGAGTCGCGCTGTGTGTGTCCGTCAGGAGTCACGCTGTGTGTGTCCGTCAGGCGTCACGCTGTGTGTGTCCGTCAGGAGTCACGCTGTGTGTGTCCGTCAGGAGTCGCGCTGTGTGTGTCCGTCAGGAGTCGCGCTGTGTGTGTCCGTCAGGAGTCGCGCTGTGTGTCCGTCAGGAGTCGCGCTGTGTGTGTCCGTCAGGAGTCGCGCTGTGTGTGTCCGTCAGGAGTCGCGCTGTGTGTGTCCGTCAGGCGTCGCGCTGTGTGTGTCCGTCAGGAGTCGCGCTGTGTGTGTCCGTCAGGAGTCACGCTGTGTGTGTCCGTCAGGCGTCGCGCTGTGTGTGTCCGTCAGGAGTCACGCTGTGTGTGTCCGTCAGGCGTCACGCTGTGTGTCCGTCAGGAGTCACGCTGTGTGTGTCCGTCAGGCGTCGCGCTGTGTGTGTCCGTCAGGAGTCACGCTGTGTGTGTCCGTCAGGCGTCACGCTGTGTGTCCGTCAGGCGTCGCGCTGTGTGTCCGTCAGGAGTCGCGCTGTGTGTCCGTCAGGAGTCACGCTGTGTGTCCGTCAGGAGTCACGCTGTGTGTGTCCGTCAGGAGTCGCGCTGTGTGTGTCCGTCAGGAGTCACGCTGTGTGTCCGTCAGGAGTCACTCTGTGTGTCCGTCAGGTGTCACGCTGTGTGTGTCCGTCAGGTGTCACGCTGTGTGTGTCCGTCAGGCGTCACGCTGTGTGTCCGTCAGGAGTCACGCTGTGTGTGTCCGTCAGGAGTCACGCTGTGTGTGTCCGTCAGGCGTCACGCTGTGTGTCCGTCAGGAGTCACGCTGTGTGTGTCCGTCAGGGGTCACGCTGTGTGTGTCCGTCAGGGGTCACGCTGTGTGTGTCCGTCAGGAGTCACGCTGTGTGTCCGTCAGGCGTCACGCTGTGTGTCCGTCAGGAGTCACGCTGTGTGTCCGTCAGGCGTCACGCTGTGTGTGTCCGTCAGGAGTCACGCTGTGTGTGTCCGTCAGGCGTCACGCTGTGTGTGTCCGTCAGGAGTCACGCTGTGTGTCCGTCAGGGGTCACGCTGTGTGTGTCCGTCAGGCGTCACGCTGTGTGTCCGTCAGGAGTCGCGCTGTGTGTGTCCGTCAGGCGTCACGCTGTGTGTCCGTCAGGAGTCGCGCTGTGTGTGTCCGTCAGGCGTCACGCTGTGTGTGTCCGTCAGGCGTCACGCTGTGTGTCCGTCAGGAGTCACGCTGTGTGTGTCCGTCAGGAGTCACGCTGTGTGTGTCCGTCAGGAGTCACGCTGTGTGTGTCCGTCAGGCGTCACGCTGTGTGTCCGTCAGGAGTCACGCTGTGTGTGTCCGTCAGGGGTCACGCTGTGTGTCCGTCAGGAGTCACTCTGTGTGTCCGTCAGGAGTCACGCTGTGTGTCCGTCAGGCGTCACGCTGTGTGTCCGTCAGGAGTCACGCTGTGTGTCCGTCAGGCGTCACGCTGTGTGTGTCCGTCAGGAGTCACGCTGTGTGTGTCCGTCAGGCGTCACGCTGTGTGTGTCCGTCAGGAGTCACGCTGTGTGTGTCCGTCAGGAGTCACGCTGTGTGTCCGTCAGGAGTCACGCTGTGTGTGTCCGTCAGGAGTCACGCTGTGTGTGTCCGTCAGGGGTCACGCTGTGTGTGTCCGTCAGGCGTCACGCTGTGTGTCCGTCAGGAGTCACGCTGTGTGTGTCCGTCAGGAGTCACGCTGTGTGTGTCCGTCAGGAGTCACGCTGTGTGTGTCCGTCAGGCGTCACGCTGTGTGTGTCCGTCAGGGGTCACGCTGTGTGTGTCCGTCAGGAGTCACGCTGTGTGTCCGTCAGGCGTCACGCTGTGTGTCCGTCAGGAGTCACGCTGTGTGTCCGTCAGGCGTCACGCTGTGTGTGTCCGTCAGGAGTCACGCTGTGTGTGTCCGTCAGGAGTCACGCTGTGTGTGTCCGTCAGGAGTCACGCTGTGTGTCCGTCAGGGGTCACGCTGTGTGTGTCCGTCAGGAGTCATGCTGTGTGTCCGTCAGGAGTCAGGCTGTGTGTGTCCGTCAGGAGTCACTCTGTGTGTGTCCGTCAGGAGTCACGCTGTGTGTGTCCGTCAGGAGTCACGCTGTGTGTGTCCGTCAGGAGTCACGCTGTGTGTCCGTCAGGAGTCACGCTGTGTGTGTCCGTCAGGAGTCACGCTGTGTGTGTCCGTCAGGAGTCACGCTGTGTGTCCGTCAGGCGTCACGCTGTGTGTCCGTCAGGAGTCACGCTGTGTGTGTCCGTCAGGCGTCACGCTGTGTGTCCGTCAGGAGTCACGCTGTGTGTCCGTCAGGCGTCACGCTGTGTGTCCGTCAGGAGTCACGCTGTTTACAAATAGTTCCGTGCAAACATTTACCGATAACTGCACAACAAGATAGACATTTAATATCGTCATACAGATGTTAACACATCATGTTTACCTCGTATTGTTTTAAACTCAGGATCACATACCCGTGTTAAGTGTAGAAAACGGTAAAAGTGTTCATTTTATTATAAAGTTGTGTATATTTGCACGGTCTGTTGCAAAAACTAAGAAGCTTATAAACGTCAGATTTTAAAACAAAAAGCGATTTACAAAAAATAAACACCATTTAATATCTTTTGAGTTTTATGTTTATATTTTAATCCAAGAGATGCTGATTGTTGTTACCTGTAGTTAAGGCATTTCCTGTTTCTGCCGGAGAGAGGGGAGTTTGTTCCAAAGCCTCGTGCTGTGTTTTACCCCCTCCATCTGACAGGAGGAGCCTCATTGAGCTGCGAGTGTCACTCCATCACAGAGAGGGAGTGGGTAGGGAGAGGTTTGGAATTGGGCCTTAACCTGTTAAGTTTTTTCACAAAACTGTGTCTCAGGGCTTCTTAACATTTAAAAACCTATTAATGTTCATACCCACTTAACGGGAAGAAACTCAGCCTGACGATTTGAACCATTTTTACCGAAACAAAACACAAGTCTCACAAGAAGCGTCTAAATGAGCCCTGAGCGGAAAAATGCTAACGATTTAGCACAGAACTCACGGTAAAATACCCTTATTACTTATCGTATCTGCACAAACAAGATATCGATTAGCAAGCTGAGATCCCACAGATTCTACAGGTTTTAGTATCATCACTGTGCGATCAGAACTCGCGGCGAAATGACAACAAACAACAACAACAAAATTAGCTTTACGGGACCAAATCGGAAAATAAGTCTTACCGTTGCTGTTTCTGTTCAATGGCATTAAAACGATAAAAAGGCGGCTGAAGGTTAGTCAATAGGTTAATCCAATGTGTCTGTCACTTTGAAATTATTACTGATAATCCATAATTCCATATTTATGTCAAAAACGGAGTTTTCATATTAGCTGCTAATGATAGCCACCAGAGTGTATGACAGCTTCCGGTTTGGGCATTCTGGCTACGCATCACTCTATTCCCCCATTGGTAATGTTTAGATGGATTTTAGGAACTTCCCCTCGATTCTATTGGCTAACGGTTCAAAAGAGGTGTCAATCACCAAAATCGACCGAGGGGGACCAGAGATATGGAAAATGCACCCAAATGACCCCAGAAGTGTTTCTTTTGCTAAACCTCTCTAAAAAGGTCAAATGTCACTTGTTTTGCATCAATCTTGATGCAGGGTACTTATTATATGTTATAGTTTGGATTCCTAAAGCTTTTAGTCTCCTATCCATCATCCAAGGCTGGTTTTCACTATAAGTCATGGTTTATTTTGGACGGACACTATCATTTACATTTCTTACTATGTTCAATCTGAATTTACTTTAAAATAAAAACATCTATATTGATTCTGACTCTTCTACATCCAACTCACAGGTGTAACCTTGCTTTGAGAAAAAAGATTATTAATGTAACCCTTTTAGAAGTGAAGTTATGGTCATTTGTTCTGGGAATGTCATTTTCGAGCCTGAGACCTGGAAAACAGGCTCAGGGCTAACAGGTCTGGCTGCTTCTTCCCCTCCGAACAGGAAGTTTAACTCCTCTTCCTCTTCCTCTCTCAGTATCTGGCCCTGGCTCGTCTCCATCCTCAACAGTTTCCAGCCCAAAGAGGACGACGTGACCTGCCCCTCAGGTACCACTCACACACCTTTAAACTGTCTTAATCATGTTATTATGTTTGTTTTCACCAAGAGGCACATTGCTGAATGATATATTCATTTAGTAGACCAATAGTCAAGAAAGCTAAACCCAACATTGTGATTTAAATATAATAATAATAAATGTATATTTACATAAACCCAAGGACGCTTACACAGAAAACCAACCACAGCACTACGATATATAAAGATATGGTGGTGCTGTTGGTGCTGAAGGTGTGTTTGTTTCCACCACAGTGACGCCCCTGCCGGAGGAGTTTGAGCTGCAGGGTTTCCTGGCGCTGCGTCCTGCTCTCAGGTAATACACTAATCCAGGGGTTCCCAAAGTGGGGGTCGCGAGATGATTACAAAATAACATTTGAAAATTAAAAAAAATTAATAATTTTTTTTAATCAATTTCTTTTTAATTATTGTTATTAGTAATAACGTGTGCATAGACATTTTTCAGGGGCGGACTAGCCATCTGTATAATTTCCCCGCAGCGAGGCTCCCCCTTTGACCATCCACTAGCGCAGTGTTTCTCAAACTTTTTCATACCAAGGACCCTTAACCAATAAAAAAACACTCACGGACCACCTGACTCCACAATATCCAGAAACAATAGGCTCCTTACCACTCCAACAGTACATAACAAATGACAGCCTAATAATGACAGCTTAACTTCTCTACATCGCCTCGTTCACACATTAATCAACAATGCAAATACAACTACAGATTATATCAGCATTTAGTTCAAATGCGATTTAAAATGCTCTCAGGTTTTACACCTCTTATGAAATGTAGACTACAGTTATTACAGAGTTTATGTCCAACAGACTCACAGATCGGCTACTGAGAGAAATGCAGAACACACCGCATGCAGTACGACACAAACCTCCGCTGTGGATTTTCAAAACAAAATACAGTAAAACTTTGGTGCAGGCCCAAGTTTACCTCTCTGAGGTCTAACTCTCTGAGGTCTACCTCTCTGAGGTCTAACTCTCTGAGGTCTACTCTCTGAGGTCTACCTCTCTGAGGTCTGACTCTCTGAGGTCTGACTCTCTGAGGTCTGACTCTCTGAGGTCTACCTCTCTGAGGTCTAACTCTCTGAGGTCTAACTCTCTGAGGTCTGACTCTCTGAGGTCTGACCTCTCTGAGGTCTAACTCTCTGAGGTCTAACTCTCTGAGGTCTGACTCTCTGAGGTCTACCTCTCTGAGGTCTACTCTCTGAGGTCTGACTCTCTGAGGTCTGACTCTCTGAGGTCTGACTCTCTGAGGTCTAACTCTCTGAGGTCTAACTCTCTGAGGTCTACTCTGAGGTCTAACTCTCTGAGGTCTACTCTCTGAGGTCTGACTCTCTGAGGTCTGACTCTCTGAGGTCTGACTCTCTGAGGTCTAACTCTCTGAGGTCTAACTCTCTGAGGTCTAACTCTCTGAGGTTTAACTCTCTGAGGCCTGCATGGTCTGCCTACAAAACAAACATAAACAACGTTTCTGCAGCCCCAACAGCAGCCTCTGATCATCAACAGACTTCATGCAACGCTTCATCGGATGCATGTATTAGATAATAATCTCTATCTCACTCCTAACATCTAAATCTACTTCCAGCATGGATACATGTTCATCAAATACATCCATTGTTTGTTTTATATGCTTCTTGATATCCTAAAAAACACATCGTTTTTCTAGAACAGATTACAAATCGCCTGAAAATGGTACAAACAAGTGGCAACATGTGTGACGAAGGTGTTGCGCTGGGCTATATCATGCAATCGAAAGTGAAACTTAAGCTCGCTCCATTGCGGAGATATTCCTGCGAGAGTGCGGAAAACTTAAAGGGGAGCTATCATGCGAAATGCACTTTGTGATGTCTTTTATACATACATATGTGTCCCCGGTGTTCCAGGGAACTCACAAAGTGTCAGAAAACACAACCCTCTCTCTTTTCCTCCATACCCAAATCTCTAAAAACGGGGCTGCAACGGATTTGATACGGGTGGATTTTTTATTTGCACCTTTTTGAGGTAATGTAGGTGCACTCCGCCTGATTGGTCAACTCTCCACCAATCAGGGGAATGAGAGGTTGGGCCATGTTGACTCTCCACTCGTAATCACAGCAAGCATGATAACATGACGCTCGTGCCGGGGCCGTGTCACGCCCCCTCTTCCGCATGGGGGCGTGGTCAGCTGAATCAGACCTTGCAAAGACAGAGCTGGAGTGAGCAAAATGAGGCATGGCTAAAATGCATGATCTGTTTCGTATTTTGAAAATTAAAACGTATTAATATACCTTATATATATATATATATATATACCTTATATATTATTTAAATATAGCATGATAGGTCCCCTTTAAATTAACCCCGTTGACAGGGGGTCGCCAGTCTCTGGCACCGTTATTTTGGGGGTCGCGGGCTGAAAAGTTTGGGAACTAATCGTGTGTGTGTGTGTGTGTGTGTGTGGTGTGTGTGTGTGTGTGTGTGTGTGTGTGTGTGTGTGTGTGTGTGTGTGTGTGTGTTGTGTGTGTGTGTGTGTGTGTGTGTGTGTGTGTGTGTGTGTGTGTGTGTGTGTGTGTGTGTGTGTGTGTGTGTGTTGGTGTGTGTGTGTGTGTGTGTGTGTGTGTGTGTGTGTGTGTGTGTGTGTGTGGTGTGTGTGTGTGTGTGTGTGTGTGTGTGTGGTGTCCTAGCATTACTATCCTTGTGGGGACATACATCTGTTTCGACCGATATGGCTTTTTCAAGGCCGATACCGATTATTAGTAATCAAGGAGACCGATAACCGATATTTGAACCGATATACATTTGAAACTTCTTTGAAATGCCTTTTATGTTTAATGACTTTTCAACATCTTAAAACTGGTTTCCTCTCTGTGACTGAGTCAAGTAAATTAAGTAAATAAAAACTACTAAACTTGTCTGAACTTCTGATATTTGAGTCTCACTCATTTAGTAGTCCCAATTCAGCAGCACCAGATTGTGGTGCGAAAGCAGAGTTGCTGCGAGGCTCCACTAGCAGCCGTCACAGTCCCAGTCGTCCCAGTCGTCCCCCCGGTCCCTTTGTAACTGGGAAACTGATAGAATTGGATCATAAGATCGTGGTGTTTTTTGCAACTTCAGCATAGAGGATTGGGATGTTTATTGAACTTCGGCTTTCAACTGATTTACCTTCGAAGCACCGCTCGCTGCTGCTGCTTGCCTCTGTCTGTGTCTGCGTTCTTCGCACCTGCCTGTAATCTGAGAAGGTCCCGCCTCTGGCTGGCTGCAGCCCGGAAAATCTCAGTGTTGATTGAGACTTCAGTAATAGCCTATCAGATAGCGCTGTGGGCGGGACATTGCTCTGAACAGTGGTGTCTGCAGCCCGAGAAACGGCCGCATCAGAGCCAACGTTTATCGGCAATTTGATTAAAAAAAGGCCGATACGATAATCTGTCAAATGCGGAATATCGGCCTCGATAATCGGCCAGGCCGATAATCGGTCGACCCCTAGTTTACACAGTCACGTGTGGGGACTGGCTTCCCTTATGGGGACAAAATGGAGGTCCCCATAAGTGGAATCATTAATTTTAGGGTTAGGCATGTGATGGTTAAGGTTAGGATAAGTCTCCAGGAAATGCATGTAAGTCAATGTAATGTCCCCTGAAGTGATGTATACATGGTATGTGTGTGTGAGACCTGGGTGTTCATGTGAGGAGTTTCCTGGGTGTTCGTGTGTGTGTGTGTTACCTGGGTGTTAATGTGTGCTGCTGCTTCAGGTCCCTGGACTTCACTAAAGGACATCAAGGAATCCTGGTGGACCGGGACGGGCTACCGCTGCAGACCCGCCACCAGAGGCTCATCAGCCTGGGGAAGTGGGTCGCTGACAACCAGCCGGGGTGAGAGAGACCGTCTTTATTCACACACTGATAAACAATCATAACTCAGAGTGCAGGGAGGCAGGGATGTTGGTTTCTGTGTTGGTCCCTGAAGGCAGCATCTCCCTCGTCCAATGGGATTCCTCCATCTGATTTTGGATTATGTCAGAAAATAATCTCAAACGTTTATGATACTTACCCCTCGATTCCACCGGGTCCGTCTGCGTCGCGTTACGTCTGCGTCGCGTTACGGCTGCGCCGCGGTTTTGGTCCGGCCTCCTCCGGAGTCATACCCTACCAGGCGCGTTTCAGAAGCATTTCAGAAGCAGGCGTCTTGCCTGCCGGCTCGCAGTTTTTGTTGATTTGGGCATATTTCCTGGACAGGCTACTTTGTACAGACAAAGTTAATAATAATTGTAATATTCCAGTTATAAACGACATGAATCAAAGATGTGTTGCTGTATTTTAGTGGTAAAAAATGCATTCATCATCATAATTATTCTATATATATAATTTACACAGTGCCTGTAAACCGGGGAGAACGCTGGCATTTCTCCTCCTACTTGAAAGACCACGGAGGGATAGGGTCTGCAAAATTAGTTTGTGTGAGTGGCTACGAACGCCGCGGCGCAGCCGTAACGCGCCCGTAACGCGCCCGTAACGCGCGCAGAAGGACCCGGTGGAAATGGGGTAACACCACTTTGGCCCAGCGACACCCTATGGCACATGCAGCTGAATAACACCCAATGGTGCTGTAGTTCCTTTATAGCCCAACATTAGCCTCCTTTAGCTTAGCGGTGGTGACGTGAAGTCATGTGACCGTGCTGTAGTTCCTTTATAGCCCAACATTAGCCTCCTTTAGCTTAGCGGTGGTGACGTGAAGTCATGTGACCGTGCTGTAGTTCCTTTATAGCCCAACATTAGCCTCCTTTAGCTTAGCGGTGGTGACGTGAAGTCATGTGACCGTGCTCTAGTTCCTTTATAGCCCAACGTTAGCCTCCTTTAGCTTAGCGGTGGTGACGTGAAGTCATGTGACCGTGCTCTAGTTCCTTTATAGCCCAACATTAGCCACCTTTAGCTTAGCGGTGGTGACGTGAAGTCATGTGACCGTGCTGTAGTTCCTTTATAGCCCAACGTTAGCCTCCTTTAGCTTAGCGGTGGTGACGTGAAGTCATGTGACCGTGCTCTAGTTCCTTTATAGCCCAACGTTAGCCTCCTTTAGCTTAGCGGTGGTGACGTGAAGTCATGTGACCGTGCTGTAGTTCCTTTATAGCCCAACATTAGCCTCCTTTAGCTTAGCGGTGGTGACGTGAAGTCATGTGACCGTGCTGTAGTTCCTTTATAGCCCAACATTAGCCTCCTTTAGCTAGCGGTGGTGACGTGAAGTCATGTGACCGTGCTGTAGTTCCTTTATAGCCCAACATTAGCCTCCTTTAGCTTAGCGGTGGTGACGTGAAGTCATGTGACCGTGCTGTAGTTCCTTTATAGCCCAACATTAGCCACCTTTAGCTTAGCGGTGGTGACGTGAAGTCATGTGACCGTGCTGTAGTTCCTTTATAGCCCAACATTAGCCTCCTTTAGCTTAGCGGTGGTGACGTGAAGTCATGTGACCGTGCTGTAGTTCCTTTATAGCCCAACGTTAGCCTCCTTTAGCTTAGCGGTGGTGACCTGAAGTCATGTGACCGTGCTGTAGTTCCTTTATAGCCCAACATTAGCCTCCTTTAGCTTAGCGGTGGTGACGTGAAGTCATGTGACCGTGCTGTAGTTCCTTTATAGCCCAAATTAGCCTCCTTTAGCTTAGCGGTCGTGACGTGAAGTCATGTGACCGTGCTGTAGTTCCTTTATAGCCCAATGTATACGAACACCACTTTGGCCCTAGGAAATAAGACAGCGACACCCTATGGCACACGCAGTGAATAACACCCAATGGTGACCGCTTAAAACCTGATGACCTTGCATTAAACTTGCCTCCTCTCTGCAGTTTGATCCAGTGCAGCGTGAGTGAAGATGGTCTCCTCCTCTTCATCACCGATATCCCCGAGCAGGCCATCGAGGAGCCGCTGGAGAAAGAGAAGGAGGCGCCGGTTCTTCAGGAGTCGTCTAACGCCGAGCAGCAGCCCAACGACGGGTTAGGGAACTCCGGTTTGAAGTCTGTGCTCTCAGCGGGGAAGACGCAGAGCTCGTGGCCCGACGGCGGAGAACGGCCCGTCGTCACCTTCAAGGAAAACATCAAACCCCGAGAGCCGAGTCGCAGTCAGCAGCTGAAGGACAGCGGGAAGGAGAGGCGAGACTTCAACAAGGGAAACGGGGCTGCTGCTGGGAAGACAGAGCCGAAGAGAGAGAGAGACGGCAAGAGGAAGAGCGAGATGAAGAAAGCCCCGCACGAGAAAACAGCCGACGCCGGGAAACAGGTGCTAACACTCTTTACATTAAGTCTTAAAATACCTTGCACAAGTTAGGGAGGTTCCAACAAGTCCTGGAAACCTTTTACGGGAATACAATTAAACGCAGAATGGGAGGAGAGAGAGGAGAGGAGGAGAGGGGAGACAGAGAGAGAGAGGGGAGAGAGAGAGGAGAGAGAGGGGAGAGAGGTTCCAAGAAGTCCTGGAAACCTTTTAGGTGAATTCAATGAAACGCAGAAAGGAAATATAAAGAGGAAAATTGAGGATTTACTTTTGCCTTAAAGGTTTCCCATCATGCTAAATGTATTTTCTACATCCATGTGTCCCCGGTGTGTCCCCGGTGTGTCCCCGGTGTGTCCCGTGTGTCAGGAGACTCACAAAGTGTCAGGAAATCAAACCCTCTCTCTTTTCCTCCGTACCCACATCTCTAAAAACGGGGGATCAACGGAGCTGATCCAGATTTGCTGCGTCATGACGACATTACTAAAATGTGGGCGGGCTTTACACCCACGGGCCAATCAGAAACGTTGCTGTCAGAAACTCCTGCAGGAAAAAACATATTTTAAGTCCCTCCTTTTTTACATTTTGTGAAAAGAAGGGAAATTGTTGAGTATAAAGTTGACATTTGGGGAAAAAATGTAGAACATTTTGAGAATTAAAGGTGGGGTAGGTAATTTTGGAGAAACCGGCTCGATTGCGCTAGAATTTGAAAATACACAACCGGAAAAAATCTGCCCCTTCCTCACAGAGCCCCTCCTCCAACACACACGAACGCGCACATGACCAATGAGGGCACGAGATAAGTTTGTGCACAGATGGAAGGCTGACAGGCAGGTAGGCCATCCAGTTACTTTAGCCGGCTCAGATGATTGGTCGTGCTTGTTACAGCGCCACGGCTTCCACAGATGATGTTTTTATGGATTTATTGTCAAAGCACTTAAGATATTCATTGCTATCGGGATGTTAAGATTATTCCATGGAATATAACAAAAAGTGTATCTCGAGCCGGTTTCTCAAACTTACCTACCCTACCTTTAACTCCAAAATTAAGAAAGTCCCAAGAAAAAAGTCAGAATTTTGAGGTTTTTAGAAAAAAGTCAGAATTTTGAGATTTTTTGAAAAAAATAAGAATTTTGAGATTTTCCGAAACATATAGACAAATAATATGTTTTGTGCGTACCTCCTGTGATTTACACTCTGTATGTTTAACTATATATCAGAAACGTTGCTGTCAGAAACAATGAGACGTGTTCTGGAAGTAATATGGTCTGTGTTTACATTAGCATGCTAACACTCAGAGCTAACCTGTACTGGAGAGAGTATGTGTGAAGAAGCAGGAAATCAAAAGGAACTCACCTTGTGGTAAACCTGAGAGAGAGAGAGAGTTTGAGCTCCATACTGTTTCAGAGAGAATCCTTGATGTGGTTTGGAACATGATGTGGAGTTTATCACAGCAGCATTTAGCTGAATTATGAGTGTACCTCTACCTGTCCTCTGCTGCCTGTCCTCTGCTGCCTGTCCTCTGCCTGTCCTCTGCTGCCTGTCCTCTGCCTGTCCTCTGCCTGTCCTCTGCTCTGTCCTCTGCTGCCTGTCCTCTGCCTGTCCTCTGCGCTGCTGCTCTAACTGTTGTGATTTCTGTCGGCCATGTTTTCAGGTGAAGGCTCAGACGGAGCTGAGGAAGACTCCGGTGTCCGAGGCCAAGAAGACACCTGTCACTCAAACTCAGACCCAGACCCAGACTCAGTTCATCCCCATCCACCATCCAGGAGCCTTCCCCCCCCTACCCAGCAGACCTGGTACACACACACACTGTCGCATACACACACACACATGCACATAGACAACCACACAAACACACACACGCACAACCAAACACACACACACAGTGACGTAATTGTAATACACGTGTTAATAGTATGTTGAATATAACAGTAATAATACCAACATTAACACTCCTCTCTCCCCTCTTCTCCCCTGCAGGTTTCCCCCCCTCTGCCTATGTGATCCCCCCCCCGGTGGGCTTCCCTGGTCTGCAGGTGAACCCCGGCTTCACCTTCTCCCCCGGGGTCTCCGTGCCCCCCTTCCTGCAGGCGGGGGTGCTCAGCCAGCAGGGGGTCCAGGGGGGTGGGAAGCCATCTCACATCCCCTACAGCCAGCAGAGACCCTCAGGACCCCCTCAGGGACCAGGAGCCTCGGGGGGGCAACAGCAGCTGCAGGTCCAGGCCATGAACCAGAACCACCAGCAGCAGCAGAGCCCCACCAAACAAGGGGGGCAGCAGATGGGGAAGAGCCCCCCCCACCACCCAGGGCTGCAGCAGGTCAGTGAGATCAATCATACAGTGAAGCCTGACAGGCGAGACCAGGGCATTAAAGTCAACTCACTGACAGGGAGAGAGAAACCAAAAATACAATGTGTGTGTGTGTGTGTGTGTGTGTGTGTGTGTGTGTGTGTGTGTGTGTGTGTGTTGTGTGTGTGTGTGGTGTGTGTGTGTGTGTGTGTGTGGTGTGTGTGTGTGTGTGTGTGTGTGTGTGTGTGTTGTGTGGT
>JAAKFY010000004.1:2617795-2645295 GCA_011823955.1 Dissostichus mawsoni | reverse complement strand
CACACACACACACACATTAACACACTCACACACACACATTAACACACACACACACACATTAACACACATGCACACACTCACACATTAACACACTCACACAATACCACACTCACATACAAACATACACACACACATTAACACACACACACACATTAACACACGCACACACACATTAACACACACCACACATTAACGCACACACACATTAACCACACACACACGCATACAAACACACAGACTCTCATACACACACAAAACCACATTCACATACAAACCACACTCACATACAAACACACACTCACATACAAACCACACTCACACACATGAACACACTCACATACATACAAACACATACTCACACATAATACCACACTCACACACATACAAACACACACAGACTCTCATACACACACACAATACCACACTCACATACAAACATACACACACACATTAACACACACACATTAACACACACACGCATACAAACACACAGACTCTCATACAAACACACAAAACCACATTCACATACAAACACACAACTCACATACAAACACACACTCACATACAAACACACACTCACACACATGAACACACTCACATACAAACACACACTCACACACAATACCACACTCACACATACAAACATACACACACACACATTAACACACACACATTAACACACGCACACGCATACAAACACACAGACTCTCATACACACACACAATACCACACTCACATACAAACATACACACACATACAAACACACACAGACTCTCATACACACACACAATACCACACTCACATACAAACATACACACATACAAACACACACACAACTCTCATACACACACACAATACCACACTCACATACAAACACACACTCACCACACATTAACACACTCACACACATTACCACACTCACATACAAACACACACTCACACACATTAACACACTCACACACATAACACACTCACACACATACAAACACACACACACAACATTAACACACTCACATACAAACACACACTCACACACATTAACACACTCACACACAATACCACACTCACACACATACAAACACACACACAGACTCTCATACACACACACAATACCACACTCACACACATTAACACACTCACATACAAACACACACTCACACACATTAACACACTCACACACATTACACACTCACACACAATACCACACTCACACACAAACATACACACACATACAAACACACACTCACCACACATTAACACACTCACATACAAACACACACTCACATACAAACAACATTAACACACTCACACACATTAACACACTCACACACAATACCACACCACACACAAACATACACACACATACAAACACACACTCACACACATTAACACACTCACATACAACACACACTCACATACAAACACACACTCACACACATTAACACACTCACATACAAACACACACTCACATACAAACACACACTCACACACATTAACACACTCACACATTAACCACTCACACACATTACCACACTCACATAAAAACCACACACCACACACATTAACACACTCACATACAAACACACACTCACATACAAACACACACTCACACACATTAACACACTCACACACATTAACACACTCACACACATTAACACACTCACACACAATACCACACTCACATACAAACACACACACACTTTTTCCAGTGATGTAATAATAATGTCGGGTTATATAAAGCAGCTGTTGTGTGACCCTCTGAGTGACCTGTGTGCAGGAGTACAACCAGAACAGCATCTTCAGTCAGGCGTACGGGAAGGCCTGCCTCCCAGCTCCAAGCCCGAAGCTCCCATGATGCACCAGGAGCCGTCGCTCTACTCCCTGTTCGAGGGCACGCCCTGGTCCCCTCCCTCCCGCCAGCTCAGGTGCGTCAGAAAGTCAGAACACTTTGAATCAGCAGGTGATGTCACAGGCGTCGTCTGATGTTGTTGTTTTTGTTGTTGTTGACAGATCATCCACCCCAGCCAGCCAGTCCCCCCACTCCTCTAACCCCAGCAGCTTGCCCTCCTCCCCCCCACCCACAACCACGGAGCCATGCCCTTCTCTAACTTCGGCCCATCGGCACTCGGACAGCCGGGACCGCAGGTGGTGGACCGCTGGAAGGCGACAAGGGACGGGTAGGGGGGGGTCCAGGTTGGGTTGGGGTTACAGGCTTCAGGGGTTACAGGGTCCAAGGCTCAGGGGTTACAGGGTTCAGGGGTTACAGGGTCCAAGGCTCAGGGGTTACAGGCTTCAGGGGTTACAGGGTTCAGGGTTACAGGCTTCAGGGGTTACAGGGTCCAAGGCTCAGGGGTTACAGGCTTCAGGGGTTACAGGGTTCAGGGGTTACAGGGTCCAAGGGTTCAGGGGTTACAGGCTTCAGGGGTTACAGGGTTCAGGGGTTACAGCGTCCAAGGCTCAGTGGTTACAGGGTTCAGGGGTTACAGGGTCCAAGGCTCAGGGGTTACAGGGTTCAGGGGTTACAGGCTTCAGGGTTACAGGGTTCAGAGTGTGTGTTGGTTATTATATGTTCTGGTTCTGATGTGAATGTTGGATCTGATGTGTTCTGGTTCTGATGTGTATGTTGGTTCTGAGCGAGTGTTGGTTCTGATGTGTATGTTGGTTCTGAGCGAGTGTTGGTTCTGATGTGTATGTTGGTTCTGAGTGAGTGTTGGTTCTGATGTGTATGTTGGTTCTGAGTTAGTGTTGGTTCTGATGTGTTCTGGTTCTGATGTGTGTTCTGGTTCTGATGTGTTCTGGTTCTGATGTGTGTGTTCTGGTTCTGATGTGTGTTCTGGTTCTGATGTGTGTTCTGGTTCTGATGTGTTCTGGTTCTGATGTGTGTTCTGGTTCTGATGTGTTCTGGTTCTGATGTGTGTTCTGGTTCTGATGTGTATGTTGGTTCTGAGTAGTGTTGGTTCTGATGTGTTCTGGTTCTGATGTGTGTTCTGGTTCTGATGTGTGTTCTGGTTCTGATGTGTTCTGGTTCTGATGTGTGTTCTGGTTCTGATGTGTGTTCTGGTTCTGATGTGTATGTTGGTTCTGAGTTAGTGTTGGTTCTGATGTGTTCTGGTTCTGATGTGTTCTGGTTCTGATGTGTGTTCTGGTTCTGATGTGTGTTCTGGTTCTGATGTGTGTTCTGGTTCTGATGTGTTTCTGTTCTTCAGGGTTCGGACTGGACTTCCTGCCGGCGCCGGCCTCTTCGGGATCCGACAGCAGCTGGCATCAGGCCCCGCCCCCCGGCAGCTCCTGGGCCAATCAGGAGTCTCCGATGGAGGAGTCGTCCACCGTGCTGCTCGACAGCCTCAAGGTCCATGGACACACACACACACACTCACACACACATTAACACACTGACACTCACACACACATTAACACACTGACACACTCACACACACATTAACACACTGACACACACACACACACACACACATTAACACACACACACTCACATTACCACACTCACTCACACTGACACACAAACATAGACACACCACCCACTTCAACACCGATCAACTAAAAAATGGGTTTTTTTTACCACTTTTTCAATCTTTATTCTTGTAGTTCTTTATTGTGTTGTACAGGGTTCCCGCGGAGTCTTCAAAGTCTTACATTTGATAATCTGAATTTAAGGCCTTAAAAAGGTCTTAAATATGACCAAAACAATAAGAAAGGTCTTAAATATGAGTTAGAAGGTCTTAAAGATGATGGGATTTGAAAGGTGCTTCTGTGTAGCGATCGCGTCTAAATGTGTTTTGGGGAAATGTCCGGGCTGCAAAGTAACCAGGACGGTGAGAGCCTTTCAGTCCCTCCAACAATCTGTATTGAATTAAATCAACATGGAACCAGTCATCACTAACTTTGTTTCCCCCCGGCCCCTTATCGGAGAACACCCAGCTAGTAACCTAGCAACCAACCAAGCTTCAGCTAGGCAGTCAGAAACTCAGGTATCTTCGAATCTATTTACAAACAAATATGGGGAAGTGAAAGTTCAACCGTATTTGGTTGTAAAACATCGAATGTAGTGCTTGGTTGAAACCAGAGGAGGGAACGTGTTTGAAGCCCGCGGCACCTTTGCAAAAGAAAATAGCGTTTGTTTTGCTAATGCAGCGTTAGCTAGTGGAGCAGCGGCTAGTGGAGCAGCGTTAGCTAGTGGAGCAGCGTTAGCTAGTGGAGCAGCGGCTAGATCCCCTCCTGGTTTTAGGCGGCGGAAGTGACGTAAGACGAGCATATTACATGTCTTATTTTCGGTTGTGTATTTGTGTTTCCAGGTATAACATTTAAGTTATAACAATCAATTTGTGGATTCATTTCATTATGGTATTTGAGTTTGTTTCAGATTAACTTTTGTATTTGATGTTGCAATTTAATTTCTCCAAGAGACAAAAATCACTAAAAGATCTGGTGGATGTCTGACCGGTATTTATATCCTAAATGTTCTTTGGGTTTATCCACAAATGCAACACAAATAAGAACTTGAAGTTATTATTTAATAATCAAACCATTATTATTGAAATGTAAGTATATTTCACACATTTTAATGTTGTTATAGAGTTTGATCTCATTATTCCTTAATGAACCTCATATTTAGGGTAAGCGTTAAACTTTTAATACAAAAGTTGCCGACTTCTCATCCACGATTACGTCACTTCCGCCGCCTAAAAACCAGGAGGTATACGATCTAGCACTACACACACACACACACACACACACACACAGACAGACACACAGACACACAGACAGACAGACAGACAGACAGACAGACAGACAGACAGAAACACAAACAGATAGACAGACAGACACAGACAGACAGACAGACAGACACAGACAGACGACAGACAGACAGACAGACAGACGCTAACACAGTTCTGTGTACTGTTATGTTCAGTCATCGTTTATGTTGAACATGAATACATTTCATGGACGTATTTCTTCTTTCATAGCAATTTCCTTCATACTTGCTAGCCGTGAAATAGGTCTTAAATTCTATTCAAAGTTGTCTTAAAAAGTCTTACATTTGAGTTAGTGAAACCTGCAGGAACCCTGGTTGTAGTAAACCTTTAGCTCCATGCTAATGCTAACATGCTAACGTGTCTCTCCCCCCTCAGTCCATCTGGTCCAGCTCCATGCTAATGCTAACATGTCTCTCCCCCCCTCAGTCCATCTGGTCCAGCTCCATGCTAACGTGTCTCTCCCCCCTCAGTCCATCTGGTCCAGCTCCATGCTAACATGTCTCTCCCCCCCTCAGTCCATCTGGTCCAGCTCCATGCTAACATGCTAACATGTCTCTCCCCCCCTCAGTCCATCTGGTCCAGCTCCATGCTAACATGTCTCTCCCCCCCTCAGTCAATCTGGTCCAGCTCCATGCTAACATGTCTCTCCCCCCCTCAGTCCATCTGATCCAGCTCCATGCTAACATGCTAACATGTCTCTCCCCCCTCAGTCCATCTGGTCCAGCTCCATGCTAACATGCTAACATGTCTCTCCCCCCTCAGTCCATCTGGTCCAGCTCCATGCTAACATGCTAACATGTCTCTCCCCCCTCAGTCCATCTGGTCCAGCTCCATGCTAACATGCTAACATGTCTCTCCCCCCTCAGTCCATCTGGTCCAGCTCCATGCTAACATGCTAACGTGTCTCTCCCCCCCTCAGTCCATCTGGTCCAGCTCCATGCTAACATGCTAACATGTCTCTCCCCCCCTCAGTCCATCTGGTCCAGCTCCATGCTAACATGTCTCTCCCCCCTCAGTCCATCTGGTCCAGCTCCATGCTAACATGTCTCTCCCCCCTCAGTCCATCTGGTCCAGCTCCATGCTAACATGCTAACATGTCTCTCCCCCCCTCAGTCCATCTGGTCCAGCTCCATGCTAACATGCTAACGTGTCTCTCCCCCCCTCAGTCCATCTGGTCCAGCTCCATGCTAACATGCTAACATGTCTCTCCCCCCCTCAGTCCATCTGGTCCAGCTCCATGCTAACATGCTAACATGTCTCTCCCCCCTCAGTCCATCTGGTCCGGCTCCATACTAACATGCTAACGTGTCTCTCCCCCCCTCAGTCCATCTGGTCCAGCTCCATGCTAACGTGTCTCTCTCCCCCCTCAGTCCATCTGGTCCGGCTCCATGCTAACATGCTAACGTGTCTCTCCCCCCCTCAGTCCATCTGGTCCGGCTCCATGCTGCAGACGGGCCCCTCGGCTCTGGAGCAGCTCCTCCTGCAGCAGAAGCAGAAGCAGCGCGGCGCCATGAACCCGCCGCACTGAAACCCAGCCGGGCGGCGCCGAGAGTCGCATCCAACGCACCCAACGGGAGGAGAGAGAACCGCCCAGTTTGACCCAAACCAGCTCCAACTCAAAAATGGGAAATTAAACCTTAAAGCGAGAGAAAAGGTGGGAGGCTGGGGAGGCGAGGAGCCCCACGAGGACCGAGGACCAGAGGGCGGAAATATGAACATTGAGGAACATATTCGCCCCCAAAACTCACCATTGTAACCCCCAGAACTCACCATTGAACCCCCAACTCACCATCAGAAACCCCCCTTACTCCCCTGTTAAGGACAGATTCCTCCCTCACAGAAAAATAAATAAAAAACCTTGTGGGCGTCTACAGGTCCGGTTCGAGCGCCTGTTTTTAGCGTCTCAGCCGCCGCAGATTGACGTGAGGTGTGTGAGGGGGGGGGCAGAGGGGGGGGGTCAGGTGAGGCACCAGGGGGGGGGTCAACATAGACTTTCTGATCTCTTTATTCATTTTCATTGCTGAGAAGGAGGAAGGAAGGAAGGACCGGGTTGGGGGGTCGGCTATATAAATATATCAGTCAATATATTGCCATAGTTGGACTTTTTGAGCCTGAAACACCCAGCCCCCCCCCCCCCCCAATGAAGAGTTCTGAGGGGGGGGGAAGACTCTGAGGTCACAGGGAGGAAAGCAGTCCGAGAGACAGATGGCTGACATGTTAAAAAAAAACACAAAAAAACGTAGCGATAGCATTAGCGTCAAGAGGTCGCAGATATTAACAAAAAAAATGAAATCTGGTGTTTTGTGATTTGTTCGTAGCAGTTTTAGCTTCTCGCCCTCCGAGGCCAACGCAGGTTTGTCTGTTCGCTTCCTGCTTGAATATTTTCGGGGTTCTCTTCCTCTCCGGACTCTACTTCCTGTTGTTTCTTTTACTTAACGGAGAACATAAAAAAAGAAACCCCCAAAACCCCCTGCTCGCTTACTGACCCTGCATCCACTCCACGTTACTGTCCTGTCGCTGCAGACAGACGGGTCGTACCCTAAAACCACTTTTTATCAGCGTCTGCAGCTCTTTTCAAACAGTCCTGGGGAACCTGGAGAACACGGAGAACCACGAAGAACCACAAACAGTGAGGAACCCTCTGAAGGTCTCTGAAAAGCTCTCGAGTGTCTGAAAAGCCCTCGAGTCTCTGAAGAGCCCTCGAGTCTCTGAAAAGCCCTCGAGTCTCTGGAAAGCCCTCGAGTCTCTGAAGAGCCCTCGAGTCTCTGGAAAGCCCTCGAGTCTCTGGAAGGCCCTCGAGTCTCTGGAATGCCCTCGAGTCTCTGAAGAGCCCTCGAGTCTCTGGAATGCCCTCGAGTCTCTGAAGAGCCCGAGTCTCTGGAATGCCCTCGAGTCTCTGAAGAGCCCTCGAGTCTCTGGAATGCCCTCGAGTCTCTGAAGAGCCCTCGAGTCTCTGGAATGCCCTCGAGTCTCTGAAGAGCCCTCGAGTCTCTGGAAAGCCCTCGAGTCTCTGAAAGCCCTCGAGTCTCTGGAAGGCCCTCAAGTCTCTGGAAGGCCCTCAAGTCTCTGAAGAGCCCTCGAGTCTCTGGAAAGCCCTCGAGTCTCTGGAGAGCCCTCGAGTCTCTGAAGGGCCCTCGAGTCTCGGCCTCCTGTCTTTAGATCAGCGCCGCAGCTACAGGTGGATTTCCATCATGGGTTCCTCGGCTGATATGGATCCACGGAGGGAACCGGGACGTCTTTCCTCGGATCAGCTGTTCAAACCCCCGGATGAGTTTTAGTGTAGAACCATAGGAGGAAATAACAACCCCATAATATTCACATTTAAAACGCTCGGGACGTAAATCCATTACTTCTGCCTGTTTTCTGTCGTTTGTCTTTAAAATAACGTTAAAGCTGAAAGCGTTTTGAGAAAAGTTAACGGTTAAATCTCTTTTATTAACCCTTTGTCTTGAGAGTTTGTGAGTTCAATAAAGGTTCCTGAAGGGTTTTATTTCTCTGGCTTCACACCTGTAATCTGAGAGCCAATCAGAGAGCAGAGAGTGACAGCTGACCAATCAGGACGCAGCACTGTAAGCAACTTCCTGTCCAGTTTTTCTACACATCGTTTTGTTCCTAAAGGGATTTAAAAAAAAAAAAAAAAGGCTGTTTTTATTAAAGCAGGCTTCAGAGAGACGTGTCTATTTTCCGTGTGATTGTGCTTTTCATGTTGCATTTACAAAATGTATTTGAAATAAAGATATTAATGAATGTGAGGCGCTGTGGAGGAGCTGCTTTGTGAGTAAAAGACTCTAAATAAACCCAACTGTCTCCTCGCACCGTCGCACTGTTTTTATTTCGAGCTACAGCTACATGTCAACAAATATAACACTAAGATTAATATACATGAAGACTTGTGACTCGGACTTGAATTGGACTCTTCTTGGGTGACTCGGACTCAAACACAGGTAAGGATGACTCAGACTCTACTCGGACACTCCTTGGGTGACTTGGACTCGGACTCGAACACAGGTAATGATGACTTGGACTCGGACTCGAACACAGGTAATGATGACTCGGACTCGACTCGGACACTCCTTGGGTGACTCGGACTTGGACTCGGACTCGAACACAGGTAATGATGACTCGGACTCGACTCAATAATATTTGTGTGTAAATTGTAAATATAAAACACCTTCCACCAAAAACACTTTGCAAATGTAAAACGGATCTGCAAATACGCAAAATAATTTCACCAAAAAAAGAAGGAATTTGTGAATATCTCTAAATGTACGACTTTCCATCAGGAAAATCAAAAATCTTTTTATTTTCATTAAAAGTCAAAATGTTGTGATTTTTTTGATTTTCTGGGGAAAAAAAGTCAAATGTATAAAAAAGGAAAGAGAATCATCAGATTTTGGAAAAAAATCGAATATTTGAGATTTTGATAAGAGTCTGAATTCTTTTGATTTTCAGAAAAAAAGTCAGAAATGTGAGATCTTCAGAATAAGTCCGATTAATTCGGGCAGCATCGAGGCTTCCTGCTGGGACAGGGAACTCGGTCTTTACGTTTGTGTTGGCAGTACTTCACAACTTTTTTTAATTATTATTATTGAAAAAGTCCCAACATTTTGAGATTTCCTGAAAAAAGTCAGAATTTTGAGATTTTCAGAAAAAGTCTAAATGTTGAGATTTTCAGACAAAATGTTGAGATTTTCAGACAAAATGTTGAGAATTTGAGATTTTTTAAATAATTTTAAAAAAGTCAGACATTTTTGATTTTCTGGAATAAATCTAAAAACAAAGGAGTCCAATGGAGGCGTTTCATTTTAGCCTTTGCATTAACATGCACTAACATCTATAGAACTACAGGAGAGGGGACACCACTGATAGACAGGGCCTCTTTAATGTGTGGTGATCAGTCAGACGCTGTAGATACAGATTAATAATAACACCACTGATAGAAGAACCAGCCTCTCTGAAGAACCAGCACCTTACCGTGGTGGAGAGGTTTGTGTGCCCTGATGAACCTGGGGGCTGTGTTGTCTGGAACCTTGTGTTCCTGGTAGGGTCTCCCATGGCAAATTGGTCTCAGGCAAGGGGCCAGACTAAGATTGGTTCAAAGACCTCATGAAAGACGACACAGAAGTGAGGATACCCGGCCCGGAGGAAGCCCGGGGTCCCCTTCTGGAGCCAGGCCCAGAAGGAGGACTCGT
Source organism: Dissostichus mawsoni (assembly GCA_011823955.1). Lineage (NCBI taxonomy): Eukaryota > Metazoa > Chordata > Actinopteri > Perciformes > Nototheniidae > Dissostichus > Dissostichus mawsoni. The sequence goes on along the minus strand of JAAKFY010000004.1, from coordinate 2,635,331 downwards.
CGGCGAGCGTCTGGTGGCCGGGCTTGCCATGGAGCCCGGCCGGGCACAGCCCGAAAAGGCAACATGGGCAACACCTCCGCTTCTCCGTCCCGCGGGCCCACCACCTACAGGAAACAGCGATGGGGTCGGGTGCACTGCCAGAAGGGTGGCAGTGAAAGCAGAGGGTCTCGACGGACCAGACCCGGGCGACAGAAGCTGGCTTTGGGGACGTGGAACGTCACCTCTCTGGGGGGGAAGGAGCCGGAGCTTGTGCGGGAGGTGGAGCGTTACCAGTTGGATCTGGTTGGGCTCACCTCTACGCACAGCGTCGGCTCTGGAACCTTACTTCTGGATAGGGGTTGGACTCTATTCTTCTCCGGAGTTGCTCAAGGTGTGAGGCGCCGGGCGGGTGTGGGGATACTCACAAGCCCCCGGTTGGGTGCTTCGTTGTTGGAGTTTACCCCAGTGGACGAGAGGGTCGCCTCCCTACGCCTGCGGGTTATGGGGGGGAAAACTCTGACTGTTGTGTGTGCTTATGCACCAAACAGCAGTTCAGAGTATACGGCCTTCTTGGAGACCCTGGAAAGAGTCCTGTATGGGGCTCCTGAAGGGGACTCTTTAATCTTGCTGGGAGACTTCAACGCACATGTGGGCAATGATGGAGACACTTGGAGGGGCGTGATTGGGAGGAACGGCCCCCCTGATCTGAACCGGAGTGGTGGTTTGTTACTGGACTTCTGTGCTAGTCATGGATTGGCCATAACAAACACCATGTTCAAACATAAGGATGCTCATAAGTGTACGTGGTACCAGAGCACCCTAGGCAGAAGGTCCATGATCGATTTCGTTATCGTATCATCGGACCTGAGGCCGTATGTTTTGGACACTCGGGTAAAGAGAGGGGCGGAGTTGTCAACTGATCACCATCTGGTGGTGAGTTGGGTCGAGTGGCGGGGGAAGCCTCTGGACAGACCTGGTAAGCCCAAACGTGTAGTTCGGGTGAACTGGGAACGTCTGGAGGAGGCCCAAGTTCAGGAGGCCTTCAACGCACACCTCCGGCGGAGCTTTTCGGGCATTCCTGTGGAGGTTGGGGACATTGAACCAGAGTGGGCGGTGTTCAAAGCCTCTATTGCCGAAGCCGCGGCGGGGAGCTGTGGTCTCAAGGTCTTAGGTGCCTCAAGGGGCGGTAACCCTCGAACCTCCTGGTGGACACCGGTGGTCAGGGAAGCCGTCCGACTGAAGAAGGAGGCCTTCAGGGATTTGTTATCCCGGGGGACTCCCGAGGCAGTTGCAAGGTACCGACGGGCCCGAAGGGCAGCAGCCTCAGCCGTGGCCGAGGCAAAGCAGCGGGTGTGGGAGAAGTTCGGAGAAGCCATGGAAAAGGACTTTCGGGCGGCACCAAAGTTGTTCTGGAAAACTGTCCGACACCTCAGGAGGGGGAAGCAGGGAACCATCCAAGCTGTGTACAGTAAGGATGGGACGTTGTTGACCTCAACTGATGGAGTGTTAGGGCGTTGGAAGGAACACTTTGAGGAACTCCTGAACCCGACAACTCCGCCCTCTATGTTAGAGGCAGAGCTGGAGTATGACGGGGGATCAACACCAATCTCCCGGGGGGAGGTCACTGAGGTCGTCAAACGACTCCACAGTGGCAAAGCCCCGGGGGTGGATGAGATCCGCCCAGAAATGCTGAAGGCTCTGGGTGTTGAGGGACTGTCATGGTTGACACGTCTCATCAACGTTGCGTGGAAGTCGGAAACAGTACCGAAGGAGTGGCAGACCGGGGTGGTGGTTCCCCTTTTCAAAAAGGGGGATCAGAGGGTGTGTGCCAATTACAGAGGCATCACACTACTCAGCCTCCCCGGGAAAGTTTACTCTAAGGTACTTGAAAGGAGGGTCAGGCCGATTGTCGAACCTCAGATTGAGGAGGAACAATGCGGATTCCGTCCTGGTCGTGGAACGACGGATCAGCTTTTTACTCTCGCAAGGATCCTGGAGGGGGCCTGGGAGTATGCTTATCCGGTCTACATGTGTTTTGTAGACTTGGAGAAGGCGTATGACCGAGTTCCCAGGGAGTTACTGTGGGAGGTGCTGCAGGAGTATGGGGTGAGGGGGTCTCTACTCAGGGCCATCCAATCTCTGTACTCCCAAAGCGAGAGCTGTGTCCGGGTCCTCGGCAGTAAGTCGGACCCATTTCCGGTGAGGGTTGGCCTCCGCCAGGGCTGCGCTTTGTCACCGATCCTGTAATATACATGGATAGGATTTCGAGGCGTAGTCGTGGGGGGGGGGGTCTGCAGTTCGGTGGACTAAGGATTGCACCACTGCTTTTTGCAGATGATGTGGTTCTAATGGCTTCATCGGTCTGCGACCTCAGCACTCACTGGATCGGTTCGCAACCGAGTGTGAAGCGGCTGGGATGAGGATCAGCACCTCCAAATCTGAGGCCATGGTTCTCAGCAGGAAACCGATGGACTGTCCACTCCAAGTAGGGAATGAGTCCTTACCCAAGTGAAGGAGTTCAAGTATCTCAGGGTTTGTTCTCGAGTTAGGGAACAATGGAGCGTGAGATGGGCCGGAGAATCAGAGCAGAGGAGCGGTACTGCAGTCGCTTTACCGCACCGTTGTGACGAAAAGAGAGCTGAGCCAGAAGGCAAAGCTCTCTGTCTACCGGGCCATTTTCCTTCCTACCCTCACCTATGGTCACGAAGGATGGGTCATGACCGAAAGAACGAGATCGCGGATACAAGCGGCCGAGATGGGTTTTCTCCGCAGGGTGGCTGGCGTCTCCCTTAGGGATAAGGTGAGAAGTTTAGTCATCCGGGAGGGACTCGGAGTTGAACCGCTCCTCCTTCGCGTCGAAAGGAGCCAGTTAAGGTGGTTCAGGATGCCACCTGGGCGCCTCCCTAGGGAGGTGTTCCAGGCACGTCCAGCTGGGAGGAGACCGAGGGGTAGACCTAGGACCAGGTGGAGGGATTATATCTCTTCGCTGGCCTGGGAGCGCCTTGGGATCCCCCAGTCAGAGCTGGTATATGTGGCCAGGGAAAAGAAAGTTTGGGGCTCTCTGCTGGAACTGCTACCCCCGCGACCCGACCACGGATAAGCGGGAGAAGATGGAGGGATGGATGATGGATGGACCACTGATAGACAGGGCCTCTTTAATTGTGGTGATCAGTCAGGCGCTGTAATACAGATTCATAATACACCACTGATAGACAGGGCCTCTTTAATGTGTGGTGATCAGTCAGACGCTGTAACAGATTCATAATAACAGCCCCTCATGACTCACACAGTAATATCTCCCAGTAAAACCAGGTTGTGGGAAAGACTTCCTGTTCTCAGATCTGTTCTGAAGAGCTGATGTCCTCTGAAGGAAAAGGCTGAGCAGAAGAAACTGAAACATGCAGAGAGTTTCACCGTTTATTTGATTGAACATAGAAGATAATCTCTGTGATCTCTGTTAATATCTGAGCTCAGGTCTCTGGCAGGGCTTCATTTATTCTGTCACATGTTCTCATCATGACACGTCTTTCTCCATGTTCCCTCATTATATTTAACCTTATTTACTATCATATATATCAGACCCTTCCTCTCAATTACACTTTCTTATCAATTCAGCCAAATGTTTAAATTCATTTTGTCAAATTAATATTCCTTTAGTTCAAAACGGAGAAAAACTCTTTTCAAATAAGCAGAAAATAAGCTAAATTGTTATAAAATAAGCTAAATCCTTAATATGAATAAATTCAGCAAATGTTTTAGGAACAGAGTTTTGTTAAATTCTTATAAAACAAACAAAACATTATCAAATTTTCTTTTTTAAGAATTTTTTACAAAACAAAATAATACAAAATCTTTAAAAACCAAATTAATCAAAATGTTTGAGTTTAACCAAAATACACAACATTTTGAGAATTCTAAGAAAATGTCCGAATTTTAGATTTTCATTAAAAAAAGAAAGATTTCAAGAAAAGTCAGAGTTCAGAATCTAGACATTTTGAGAAAGATTCAGATTTTTGATAAAAGTGAGTTGTTTAGATTTTCAGAAAAAATTGAAATTTTCAGAAAAAGTCCGAATTTTTAGAATTTCAGAAGAAAAAGAAATGTTGAGATTTTGGAACGTTTAGACATTTTCAAAAAGTCAGAATTTAGAAAAAAAGTAGACATTTTCAGTTTTTCAGAAAAAAATCTAAAATGTTGAGATTTTGAGAAACAGTGAGAATGTTGAGAAAAGTCTGAATATTTTAGGAGTGTGTTGGAGAGTGTGGGAGTGTGTGATACGTCAGCAGAAAAAACTGGACATTTAAAATGTGAGGATTGTAAAATAATTCCTCTGGTATGAAGCTCTGAAGTTCTGCTATCAGGACATCTGTGCTCTGAGCAGGGGCTGAATCATGATATCATTATATTATGGGATATGCTATATATTATATGTGAGTGTCGGGAGGAGCTGCTACTCTTCCTCTGCAGGAACAGCCAGGTTAACTTCCAGCAGCTCCATGTCCTCCTGTCTGCGCTACACCCTGGTGGCCTGCAGAGGCATGACAGCCAGGTTAACTTCCTGCAGCTCCATGTCCTCCTGGTCTGCGCTGCCCCCTGGTGGCCTGCAGAGACATGACAGCCAGGTTAACTTCCTGCAGCTCCATGTCCTCGTGTCCGCGCTACACCTGGTGGCCTGCAGAGACATGACAGCCAGGTTAACTTCCAGCAGCTCCATGTCCTCCTGTCCGCGCTGCCCCCTGGTGGCCTGCAGAGACATGACAGCACAGAGGTGACTTCCTGCTCCTCTTCAGGCCCACATTACAGTCCTCTGAACACATGCCTACCTTACAGCAGAAGTAAAGGCCGATGGCCAGCAGCAGGATCAGCAGATGAATCAGCAGCAGGACGACGGCTCGGAGGATCAGAGGTGGGGGATCTGAGGGAACATCAGACATCACAGCATGAGGCAACAGTCCCACTAACTGCACTCTTTAGGCTCTCATATGTTTCCCAGAGTGGGACCTCTTTAAAAGCTCTGTGAGAACAGACATGATCCTCTTCCTGTGAACACTGAGCTCACCTGAGACAGACAGACAGGTGAGAGACAGACAGGTGAGAGACAGACATGATCCTCTTCCTGTGAACACTAAGCTCACCTGAGACAGAGACAGACAGACAGGTGAGAGAGACACAGGTGAACACTGAGCTCACCTGAGACAGAGACAGACAGACAGGTGAGAGACAGACAGGTGAACACTGAGCTTACCTGAGACAGAGACAGACGACAGGTTAGAGACAGACAGGTGAACACTGAGCTTACCTGAGACAGTGACAGACAGACAGGTTAGAGACAGAAGGTGAGAGACAGACAGGTGAACACTGAGCTTACCTGAGAGAGTGACAGACAGACAGACAGACAGGTGAGAGACAGACAGGTGAAAGACAGACAGGTGAGAGAAAGAAAGGTGACAGACAGACAGACAGGTGAACACTGAGCTTACCTGAGACAGTGAGAGACAGACAGGTGAGAGACAGACAGACAGGTGAACACTGAGCTTACCTGAGACAGTGAGAGACAGACAGGTGAAAGACAGACAGGTGGACACAGCTTACCTGAGACAGTGACAGACAGACAGGTGAGAGACAGACAGGTGAACACTGAGCCACCTGAGACAGAGACAGACAGACAGGTGAGAGATAGACAGGTGAGAGACAGACAGGTGAACACTGAGCTTACCTGAGACAGTGACAGACAGACAGGTGAGAGACAGACAGGTGAACACTGAGCTTACCTGAGACAGTGACAGACAGACAGGTTAGAGACAGACAGGTGAACACTGAGCTTACCTGAGAGAGTGACAGACAGACAGACAGACAGACAGACAGACAGTGAGAGATAGACAGGTGAGAGACAGACAGGTGAGAGAAAGACAGGTGACAGACAGACAGACAGACAGGTGAACACTGAGCTTACCTGAGACAGTGAGAGACAGACAGACAGGTGAGAGACAGACAGGTGAGAGACAGACAGACAGGTGAACACTGAGCTTACCTGAGACAGTGAGAGACAGACAGGTGAAAGACAGACAGGTGGACACTGAGCTTACCTGAGACAGTGAGAGACAGACAGGTGAACACTGAGCTTACCTGAGACAGTGAGAGACAGACAGTGAGAGACAGACAGGTGGACACTGAGCTTACCTGAGACAGAGAGACAGACAGGTGACAGACAGACAGGTGGACACTGAGCTTACCTGAGACAGTGACAGACAGCAGACGGCTCTCAGAGGAGAAGCTATGAGAGCGAACCAACAGGTGATAAACACAGCTGTAGTTTCCCTGGTGGGCGGGCTCTGCAGCCGGGAACAGGAAGTGGGCGCTGTGATTGACAGCTGGCTGGGTGTAGTTTGTGAGTGGAGGAGCTGAGCAGGAAGGAGCCTCCTGGGTACTGAGGCTGGATGGAGCAGCTGATGCTGAAGGTGGAGCCTCTGAACACCTGGGACCCCTGCTGCTGGGCCCCGGAGACCCCGTACATGGAGGAGGACACAGAGATGTCGGGCTGAAGCAGCAGGTCTGTAGACATGTGAGAGACAGACAGGTGAGAGAGAGACAGGGGAGAGACAGACAGGGAGGAGAGACAGACAGGGGAGAGACAGACATGTGAGAGAGAGACAGGTGAGAGAGAGACAGGTGTGAGAGACAGACAGGTGAGGGAGAGACAGGTGAGAGAGAGACAGGGGAGAGAAAGACAGGTGAGAGAGAGACAGGTGAGAGAGAGGGAGAGACAGACAGGTGAGAGAGAGACAGGTGAGAGAGAGACAGGTGAGGGACAGACAGGTGAGAGACAGACAGGTGAGAGAGAGAGACAGAGAGAGACAGGTGAGAGACAGACAGGTGAGAGAGACAGGTGTGAGAGAGACAGGAGAGAAAGAGACAGGGGAGAGACAGACAGGTGAGAGAGAGACAGGTGTGAGAGACAGACAGGTGAGAGAAGACAGGTGAGAAAGACAGGTGAGAGAGAGACAGGTGAGAGAGAGACAGGTGAGAGAGAGACAGGTGAGAGACAGACAGGTGAGAGACAGACAGGTGAGAGAGAGACAGGTGAGAGAGAGACAGGAGAGAGAGACAGGTGAGAGAGAGACAGGTGAGAGACAGACAGGTGAGAGAGAGACAGGTGAGAGAGAGACAGGGGAGAGACAGACAGGTGAGAGAGAGACAGGTGAGAGAGAGACAGGTGAGAGAGAGACAGGTGTGAGAGACAGACAGGTGAGAGAGAGACAGGTGAGAGAGAGACAGGTGAGAGAGAGACAGGTGTGAGAGACAGACAGGTGAGAGAGAGACAGGTGAGACAGACAGGTGAGAGAGAGACAGGGGAGAGACAGACAGGTGAGAGAGAGACAGGTGAGAGAGAGACAGGTGAGAGAGAGACAGACAGGTGAGAGAGAGACAGGTGAGAGAGAGACAGGTGAGAGCCAGACAGGTGAGAGAGAAGGCGAGAGAGAGACAGGTGAGAGACAGACAGGTGAGAGAGAGAGACAGGTGAGAGACAGACTGGTGAGATACAGACAGGTGAGAGACAGACAGGTGAGAGACAGGTGAGAGAGAGACAGGTGAGAGACAGACAGGTGAGAGACATACAGGTGAGAGAGAGACAGGTGAGAGACAAACAAGTGAGACACAGACAGGTAAGAGAGAGACAGGTGAGAGGTAGACAGGTGAGAGGTAGACAGGTGAGAGGTAGACAGGTGAGAGGTAGACAGGTGAGAGGCAGACAAGTGAAACACAGACAGGTGAGAGACATACAGGTGAGAGAGAGACAGGTGAGAGACAGACAGGTGAGAGAGAGACAGACAGACTGTGATGCATGATGGGACTGATGGGCTTACCTGAGCAGGTGAGATTCAGGATGAGAGGAGAGGAATCTAGTTCTGCACACTCCCTCAGAGCAGACCCAGACTTGAGACAGTCAGGATTGATCCTCCACGCAGGTCTCCATGAGGACTCCTCTCTCTCTACAGAAACAGCAGAGCCACAGTCGAGCTCTCTGCAGGCGACTGCTGCTGCCTTCAGGGTCCAGTTCCGATGAAGACCCTCCACTGGTCTCCATTCTCCCTGACGGTTCACCTCCAGGTCTCCCTCACAGCGACTGGATCCTCCCTCCAGCCTGACAGGCTCTGAACAGAAACAGGAGAGTCATCAGTAAAGAAGAGAGTTCACAGATAGGGGAAGCCCCGCCCCTTCCTGTGGACCAACATGAGACCTGATTACAGAAACATATTGATGCTCAGCGGAGAGAGAGCAATCCTTTCTGGTCCTGTTTGAAGTGTTCCATGTTCAACACATACAGTCTGAGGTGAAGGAATGAAAGTCTCCGTTTATTGTAAAGCAGTTGAAAGCGAGTGAAATACCTTCGACACAAAGGATGAGTAACCGACAGACTTCCTCTCTGAAGCTACGATGCCTGTTTCTCTTCACCATGAACTCTCTCTACGTTCTCTTTCTTCCCGGAGGCTGGATGAAACTCATCAGGTGAGATCACTTTACAGGTGAGTGGAACACAGCTACCGAGCTAACGCTAGCTAGCAGGCCGAGCTAATGGCCGTGTGGCAGGCGTAGATGGTTGGAGGAGAGAGATGCAGTTCATGTTGAACTCCACCCTAAATGAAGCACAGAGTGAGACCTACGTCACTGAAAGAGGGTCTTTAACACGGCCAAACCTCAGATGTGGAATTCATGGAACAATTCAAACGCTATAAACTGTTCGTCTCTCGCTGCCGTACGTTTCCTCAGAAATAAGTTCCCATGGGGAGACAGGAAGGGGCGGGGCTTCCCCTCTCTGTCAGAACAGAATGAACCAATCACAGCTCCTCTCTACCTGAGCAGGTGAGGCTAACGGCTCTGCCAGGTGAGCAGTTGTTTCTCTCTGAGGCTGAGCTACAGTCCAGGAGAGCAGACTCATGGCCTCCACACTGGAACTCTTTGGTCCCCATTGGAGCCTCCCCTTCTCCATAGAGCGCCCCCTGGAGGACTGAAGGAGCCCCACAGCCGAGCTGCTTGCAGACCACCTGAGCATCCTGCTGGTCAAAGTCAGCCTCACACACTGAGGACCAGGAGGGTCAGACGGGTCAGAGTTCACCTCCAGTCTGCCTGAGCACAGACCAGTCCCCCCAGCAGCCTGACAGAGTCTGCAGAGAAGAGAACACAGAGAGAGATCTTGTGCATGCAGCAGCTGCAGCAGATGCAGCCACTAGGCTACAGCTGCATTAGGTTGAGAAACCCTGAGGAGCAGAAAGACAATACATGTTCCCTGAATCCTGAAGTACTGAGCAGCCGGTCATCAGGTCCTGCAGGAGCCTGCTGAGACTCCAGCTGCTGCATGTGGGTTACTGTGAGGATGGGACTGATGGGCTTACCTCAGCAGGTGAGATGCATGATGGGACTGATGGGCTTACCTGAGCAGGTGAGATTCAGGAGGTAACGAGAGGAACGTGATGCTGCACACTTCCTCAGAGCAGATCCAGAATAAAGACAGCCAGGTCTGATCCCCCACACACGTCTCTCTGAGGACTCCTCTCTCCGTCCTACAGAAACAGCAGAGCCACAGTCGCGCTCTCTGCAGAAAACTTCTGCTCTCTTCAGGTTCCAGTCCCAATTAAGATAAACCACTGGTCTCCATTCTCCCTCATGTCTCAGCTCAGTCCCTCCTTCACAGCGACTGGATCCTCCACCAGCCTGACAGGCTCTGAACAGAAACAGGAGAGTCATCAGTAATGAAGAGAGTTCACAGAGAGGGGAAGTCCCGCCCCTTCCTGTGGACCAACATGAGACCTTATACAGAAAAATATTTAAGGTCTTTAAGAATTGGAGGACATTTTCTGTCCCACCTGTGAGATTTCTCCGTACCCAAATGCTGGAACGTTTGGTTTTAACCTGTTCAGCCCTGAGCCTGTTTTCCACTCAGGCTCAAAATGACATTCCCAGAACAAATGACCATAACTTCACTTCTAAAAGGGTTAAATTAATAATCTTTTTTCTCAAAGCAAGGTTACACCTGTGAGTTGGATGTAGAAGAGTCAGAATCAATATAGATGTCTTATTTTAAAGTAAATTCAGATTGAACATAGTAAAGACATGTAAATGATAGTGTCCGTCCAAAAAAACCATTACTTATAGTGAAAACCAGCCTTGAATGATGGATAGTAGACTAAAAGCTTTAGGAATCCAAACTATAACATATAATAAGTACCCTGCATCAAGATTGATGCAAAACAAGTGACATTTGACCTTTTTAGAGAGGTTTAGCAAAAATAACACTTCTGGGTCATTTGGATGGATTTTCCATATCTCTGGTCCCCCTCGGTCGATTTGGTGATTGACATCTCTTTTAACCGTTAGCCAATAGAATCGAGGGGAAGTTCCTAAATCCATCTAAACATTACCAATGGGGGAATAGAGTGATGCGTAGCCAGAATGCCCAAAACCGAAGCTGTCATACACTCTGGTGGCTATCATTAGCAGCTAATATGAAAACTCAGTTTTTTACATAAAAATGGAATTATGGATTATCAGTAATCATTTCAAAGTGACAGACACATTGGATTAACCTATGGACTAACCTTCAGCCGCCTTTTTATCGTTTTAATGCAATTGAATAGAACTTTTGATCAGAACACAGCAAAGATATTGCCGTTTTTGCTCCGTAAAGCTACATCGTGTGATGTCTGGGTTTGCTTCCCCTGCCGTGCATTTGATCGCACTAATACCTCTAGAATCTGTGGATTCTGCTTTAATCTGATATCTTGTTTGTGCAGATCCGATAAGTAATAAAGTATCTCTATCGTGAGTTCTGTGCTAAGTACGTTAGCATTTTTTCGCTCAGGGCTCATTTAGATGCTTCTTGTGAGACTTGTGTTTTGTTTCGGTAAAAATTGTTCGTATCGTCAGTTAGCTGAGTTTCTTCCCGTTAGGTGGGTATGAAACATTCATAGGGCTGCCGGGTTTAACAGGTTAAAGATACAGAGGTAGAAACAGATTTAAAACATCTTTAAATATATCAAATATCTCTCGAGCGTCTCCTGAAAAGACATTTTACTCTAGTCCTTTATTCTTGGGGACCAACTTTAATGTCAAATATAAAATTTAAAGTAAATATATCTAATAAATAAAATATTTGTCTCGTTATTTCAGTCTTACCCGGTTCCTCATATATCAAAATAAGATAAATTATTTCAAGTATTACAAGTTATTCTTTAGTTAAGTATCTCAGACTGTCGTTTTCTGAAGCTAAAAGCTAACATTAGCATTACTATAACTCAATCAATAAAGAGTCATTACAGTTTCAGAGTTGTATTTCCTGCAGTACAATTTATTATCTTTAAATGAAATGTTAATATATCAATTAGCATTATCTACATGTTTTAATATTTTCCCAGAAACAATAAACTCAAAATGAACTCAGCTGTGTTTAAATTAGTCGGATCAAGAGAGAAGACATTTTGAAAATAGCATTGAGCGCTGCTGAAAAGAAATAAAACATCCAATACAAAGTTGACCCGAGTTTACTACCTTTTAACCTTTTAACCTTTGAACCCTTTAGCCTTTTAACCTTTTAACCTTTTAACCCTTTTAACCCTTTTAATTTTAACCTTTTAACCCTTTTAACCTTTTAACCTTTTTAAACCCTTTTGACCTTTTGACCTTGTTAACCTTTGAACCTCGATGCATCACGCTGTATCCTGCAGTGTTGATGAAGGGAAACCTAATGCCTTTTCCACCCGTGATTCAGATCTGCTCCTAAATGTGATGCGTTCACGGCCCATGATGCACCCGTTCACTGGGTTTCATTAAATCAGGTCTTCAGACTTCCTGCTGGAGGAGGACGAGCCGAGACAGACCCCCTGCTGGGCGTCTGACAGAAGGAAGCATCTCTCTCATCACGGATTATATTATATTGCTGACTAATGGTTAACCCAGTCAAACTGTGGTTCTGTGGACCTAGTATTAGCAGGTGTGTGTTCTTGGTGTGAATGTGATCAGGTTGTGTGTTGACGGACAGCTGCTGTCCTCTCTTCCCAGTTCTGTGAACCAGCTCTGAATCTTTTACTGGTACGGAGCACCGGACCATACCGGACTACTTTCACCTCTAAACAGAAACAACACTCATCTGTAAAAGAAGTTTGATGAAGAAGCGATGAGACAAGAACTGGTTCTGCTTCAGTGGTTCTCTGTTCTCTGTTTACCTGTTTGGTCGAGAGTTCCTTCAGCCTGGAGTCCTGAGGAGAGAGTCAGGAGAGAGACGTCAGGAGAAAGATCCTTTAGGACTCTCTAAACATGATGCAGCAGATTGAGACATGATGCAGCAGATTGAGACTTGATGCAGCAGATTGAGACATGATGCAGCACATTGAGACATGATGCAGCAGATTGAGACATGATGCAGCAGATTGAGACTTGATGCAGCAGATTGAGACATGATGCAGCACATTGAGACATGATGCAGCAGATTGAGACTTGATGCAGCAGATTGAGACATGATGCAGCACATTGAGACATGACGCAGCAGATTGAGACATGATGCAGCAGATTGAGACACGATGCAGCAGATTGAGACACGATGCAGCAGATTGAGACACGATGCAGCAGATTGAGACATGATGCAGCAGATTGAGACTTGATGCAGCAGATTGAGACTTGATGCAGCAGATTGAGACATGACAGCAGATTGAGACATGATGCAGCAGATTGAGACATGATGCAGCAGATTGAGACATGATGCAGCAGATTGAGACACATGCAGCAGATTGACATGATGCAGCAGATTGAGACATGATGCAGCAGATTGAGACATGATGCAGCAGATTGAGACATGATGCAGCAGATGTAGACATGATGCAGCAGATTGAGACATGATGCAGCAGATTGAGACATGATGCAGCAGATTGAGACATGATGCAGCAGATTGAGACATGATGCAGCAGATTGAGACATGATGCAGCAGATTGAGACAGACGCAGCAGATTGAGACTGATGCAGCAGATTGAGACACGACGCAGCAGATTGAGACAGTAACGGTAAAGGATGTGTCCTGGTTTCATTGATCTCATGGCTGTGATGTGTAATTTACGTGGATTTAATAGTACGCATAGTTTAGCAAATAAAGTGATCGATCTCCCAGCTAGCGCTGTCTGCGTAGTATTTTGTAACGTGACGCCCCAAACAGCGACCGTCTGTTAAACGCTATCGATTCAAACAGGAGCGTTTTATTAATATTTTGTTTCAAGCTCTCGTCTTTAGTAAAACCAAAACTAGTGGAAGGGGAGATGCTCCCAGGGGAATCTGATCCACCTTCAGGTGCTGGGACAGCTCGCTCCCTCTCTGCAGCGGTGTGAGCCGCGGTCCGTGTGAACGCCGCTCCGCAGTTTAATGCAGGGCCGTAGCTACGATTTGAACGAGCCTAAAATTATATTTAAAAATTCACTTTTAATTCATGAACTGCTTGTTTCGTTGCTTGAGAAGCTTGTGGCCATATAGGTTTGTTTCTACAAATACAGTTTTAGGGACACAAAAGTTAGGGGGGCAAGGCTCTACAGTGGGGGGGCAGCTGCCCCCCCTTGCCCCCCGTAGATCCGCCCCTGCATGGTGAAAATCTTAACCCTTAGATGCACGAGTAATCGGACCCTACACTCTTCCATAAGTGGGTCAAAAAGACCCGTATTAGAATAATGTGTTTTTATGCCATTTTTGTCATTTTAGTTCAGAACAATCACTTGTATAATATCTAGCATTATATTTTGGTCCACACAAGAAAGATTTTATATTGTATTTGTCAATTGTTTTTGAACATATTGATAATTGAAAAGGAAGAACATTACCATGTACACACAACCAACACACAGCAAAAATCACAGTGTATATCGTACTCTATAAGAGTATATTTAACACCAGTTTCGGTGTAGGTCCAAGAGTTTGGTGTTCTCTGAACACTGTCAAAGTGTAACATTTTAACTCCAAATAAAATGTCACGATCTGTCTATGTTTGATTTTGTCCTGTCTAGATCTGTCTTTGGTTTCCTGTTTTAGTTGGAAAAGTGTTCCCCCTCGCCTTGTCCGTTGCTTCCTGTCTCTGTGTTCCTCCTGCCTGATTACCCGATTGTGTTCACCTTGTGCCCTGTTTTCTCCTCCCTCCTCACCTGTGTCTTGTTTGTTTGATTAGTCCTGTGTGCATTTAGGTTCTGCTTTTTCTGTTAGTCTTTGTGAGATTCTTGACGTTGTTGGAAGGTTTATGTTCTGAGCGACTTTATGTTTTGTCTTGCCTTGCCAAGTTTTGACTTTGTTTGCCTTGCCTAGTTCTGGAAAGAAAGGATTCCTGCTTTCAACCTGTTTTCTGCATTTGGGTCCTGCGTACCTTGCCCTCCGGCCGTAACATTAAGAGTTAGATTTGAACACTTTAGGAGTCAAAATATACTATACACATATATCGATGTAATGACATCAAATATTTTCTAAGGTAAAAGATGAAGATAATCAGACCGATAACACCGATCTCACTTCATCTCCTCTGCCACAGCCTCAGTCACCCAAGGCGTTCCCCAGGGATCAGTACTCGGCCCCTGGGCCTCTTCATCATCTACATCAGAGGTCACCAACTACATTTGTCCAAGGGCCAAAATTAAATCCAAGAGACACTTTGGGGGCCAGCGCTTTTTATATATATAGAAGTTGTTGACCGGGGGAGGGGGGGTGCTAGTGGAGCACGCTCATGTACTGTCAACTCGCCGGAGCCTTGCAGCGGGGCTACTGCGGAGCGCATAAAGCAGACTCTTCACGCTAACGAAGGATCACTTCTTCTTCAGGCCAGGGCACGCTACCAGTACGCAGGCTACTGTCCCGCAGCTGCTGCCTCTCTGTTGGACTCCGGTACTGCACATTACTCAAGAGACGTTGTAAAAAAAAGTGTGGGGGCGAACGCACTAACCACTCCGCCAACGCCACAGTCACCCCCGCCGTGCGGGCCGGATGAGAATGTCTGGCGGACCGGATGTGGCCCGCGGGCCGCCAGTTGATGGTCCGCCCGACTCCTCACAAACTCCAGATCATGGCACCAAAAATACTGGCCCTCCAAAGCCCTCCACCATCTGACGACCCCCCCCCCCCCCCCCATCTCACTGATCTTCTCACCCCTACCAACCCCCACGGTCCCTCAGATCCATCTCAGCCGGTCTCCTGTCCCCCCAGGTCCAAGGCAGCTTTGAGGACAGAGACCCTCACAGTATTCCAGTCCCTTTTCAAAACTCATCTCTTATCCTCTTCCTACTCATAGCCCCCCCCATCCTTGCTAGTCCTATACCCCCCCATCCTAACCTTCCCATATATGTAAAGCGATTTTGAGTCCTTGAAAAGCCCTATAAAAATATAATGTATTATTATTATACTGACAGGTATAAGATCTTGGTGTGTAAAAAAAATGTTGACCCACTTATGTTACCCCTAACCCTGGGTTAGTGATGTCGTCTGTGTGGTCCACAGTGAATGTAGTCCTGACAGCAACAGGTGATAAGAATCAAAGGTTCCCATAGGGTCCCATAGAAAATGCATGCGGGTAATTTTTGACCCACTTATGGAAGCGTGTAATACAAAAACTAACATTTCTTAAATGTAAATAAAACATTTGAATGGCATGAAATCCAAAACATGTTTTTGGAGGTATAGCTGGAATATGAAATGATAAAGAAATGTAATTACAAAGATACTTCAAGAAAACCACCTCACCGGGTCATTTTTGACCCACTTATGCATCTAAGGGTTAACCCTTGTGTGGTGTTCATATTTTTGTTATTCAGCCAGTGTTCGTGGGTCTGGTGGACCCGCTGCCTTTTGCTTTAATTCAACACAATCAAACTATTTGATGTTAAAATACTCAACAGATGTTTACTTCATCTCAATTACAAGCAATATAAACAGCATATATGGTTAATATTTGCCCTTTTACATTTGTTAGATCACATTAATGAATTAAAGTGCAACTTGTTTGTTTGCCTGCGACCGGCTGGTCCTGGGGCTCGTGTCATAATGCGGGAATGTGAGAGCAGACAGGTGTCAGTGCTTGAATTTATCAACAATGTTGCAACTTTGTGCGGGAATGGCGGGGCAGAAACACAAAAGTCTCTCACACACACGCATGCGCACGCCCACACACACACACACACACAACACACACACACACCACACACACACACACACACACCACACACACACACCACACACACACACACCACCACACCACACACACACCCCACACACCACACACCACACCACACACACACACCACACACCCCCCCCCCCCCACCACACACACCCCACACACACACCACACCACACACACACACACACACACACACACCCCCCCCCCACACACACACACACACACACACCCACACACCACCACACACACACACACACACCACACACACCACCACCACACCCCCCCCCCCACACACACACACACACCACACACACACCACCACACCACATACACACCCCACACACACACACCACCACACCCCCACACACACACACACACACCACACACACACACACACACACCACACACACACACACACACCACACACCACACCACACACACACACAAACACACACACACCACACCACACCACACACACACCACACACACACACACACACCACCACACCACACACACACACACACCACACACCACACACACACCACACACACCACACACACACCACACACACCACACACACACACACACACACACACACAAACACAAATAAGAAAGAGGAAGATAGAGTTGTGGCTGAAGAGCGTTTCTGAGCAAAGGAGGAGGAAAAGGTGTTAAGTTTATTTTGGGGACTGATGATAGGGCGTGGTTTCCTGTCACCATGACAACATGTTCCTCTCAGATTAAAAGCCTCTGGTTGCGTCATCACTATCTCTGAAAGGGTGGGCTGTTTCTGGAAACCTCTAAATACAAATAATATTATTAAATAATTAAGGAGGTAGAGAATGGATGAGCTATAAAAAGTAAATAATTACAAATATTTATATATTATAAGAAGTTAAATAATGAATGTGCAAAAAGAGATATACAAATAAAGGTAAATAAATATATTTATATAAAGATATGAAGTTAAAGTAAGGATCTGCAATAAAAAACTGTTATTAAATAAAACAGATATTTATACGGACATAAGAAGTTAAAGAAATAAAGTGCATTCAAAAGGTAAAATTAAAAAGTATATAAACAGCAAGGTAAAGTAAGATGTCCAATAAAAGATCAAATCAAATATATCTCATTAACTCATTATCATGAACTCTAACTTCTCAGGTTTGTATACATATCTCTATTTGAGCTTCTTTTTGTTTTACCGTTAGTAGTTTCAGTAGTTTCAGTAGTTTCAGTAGATTCAGTAGTTTCAGTAGATTCAGTAGTTTCAGTAGTTTCAGTAGATTCAGTAGTTTCAGTAGATTCAGTAGTTTCAGTAGATTCAGTAGTTTCAGTAGTTTCAGTAGATTCAGTAGTTTCAGTAGTTTTAGTAGA
>JAAKFY010000004.1:2599454-2616795 GCA_011823955.1 Dissostichus mawsoni | reverse complement strand
TATTCATTATATTATTTCATTATATTATATTATATTCATTATATTATATCATTCATTATATTATATTCATTATTTATATTATATTCATTATATTATATTATATTCATTATATTATATTATATTCATTATATTATATTCTATATATATTTATATTCATTATATTATATTATATTCATTATATTATATATATTCATTATATTATATTCATTATATTATTATAGTTCATTATATTAATTATATCATTATATTATATTATATTCATTATATTATATTATATTCATTATATTATATTATATTCATTATATTATATTCATTATATATATATCATATTCATTTATTATATTATATTCATTATATTATTTATTTCATTTATTATTATATTTTTTTAATTATTTATTATTTATATTATATTCATTATATTATATTCATTATATTATATTATATTCATTATATTAATTATATCATATTCATTATATTATATTATATTCATTATATTATATTATATTCATTATATTATATTCATTATATTATATTCATTATATTATATTCATTATATTATATTCATTATATTATTATATTCATTATATTATATTCATTATATTATATTATTCTTATATTATATTCATTATATTATATTCATTATATTATATTATATTCATTATATATATTCATTATATTATATTCATTATATTATATCATATTCATTATATTATATTCATTATATTATTCATTATATTATATTCATTATATTATATTCATTATATTATATTATATTCATTATATTATATTCATTATATTATATTCATTATATTATATTCATTATATCATATTCATTATATTATTCATTATATTATATTCATTATATTATATTCATTATATTATATTCATTATATTATATTCATTATATCATATTCATTATATTATATTCATTATATTATATTCATTATATTATATATATTCATTATATTATATTCATTATATTATATTCATTATATTATATCATATTCATTATTATATTCATTATATTATATTCATTATATTATATTCATTATATCATATTCATTATATTATATTCATTATATTATATTCATTATATTATATTATATTCATTATATTATATTCTTATATTATATTCATTATATTTATCATATTCATTATATTATATTCATTATTATATATTCATTATATTATATTCATTATATCATATTCATTATATTATATTCATTATATCATATTCATTATATTATATTCATTATATTATATTATATTCATTATATTATATTCATTATATTATATTCATGATATTATATTCATTATATTATATTCATTATATTATAATTATATATTATATATTTCATTATATTATATTCATTATATTATATTCATTATATTATATTCATTATATTATATTATATTCATTATATTATATTCATTATATTATATTCATTATTTATATTCATTATATTATATTATATTCATTATATTATATTCATTATATTATATTCATTATATTATATTCATTATATTATATTCATTATATTATATTATATTCATTATATTATTATATTCATTATATTATATTCATTATATTATATTATATTCATTATATTATATTCATTATATTATATATTCATTATATTATATTATATTCATTATATTATATTATATTCATTATATTATATCATTTATTATATTATATTCATTATATTATATTATATTATATTCATTATATTATATCATATTCATTATATTATATTATATTCATTATATTATATTCATATATATTTCTTTATTATTTATATTCATTATATTATATTATTCATTATATATATTATATTCATATATTATATTATATTCATTATATTATATTATATTCATTATATTATATTATATTCATTATATTATATTCATTATATTATATTATATTCATTATATTATATTATTTCATTATATATATTATATTCATTATATTATTTATATTCATTATATTATTATATTCATTATATTATATTATATTCATTATATTATATTCATTATATTATATCATATTCATTATATTATATTATATTCATTATATTATATTTATTCATTATATTATATCATTATATTATATTATATTCATTATATTTATTCATTATATTATATTATATTCATTATATTATATTATATCATATTCATTATATTATATTATATTCATTATATTATATTATATTCATTATATTATATTCATTATATTATATTCATTATATTATATTCATTATATTATATTCATTATATTATATTATATTCATTATATTATATTCATTATATTATATTCATTATATTATATTCATTATATTATATTATATTCATTATATTATATTCATTATATTTATTCATTATATTATATTCATTATATCATATTCTTATATTATATTCATTATATTCATTATATTATATTCATTATATTATATTCATTATATTATATTCATTATATTATATTCATTTATCATATTCATTATATTATATTCATTATATTATATTCATTATATTATTATATTCATATATTATATTCATTATATTATATTCATTATATTATATCATATTCATTATATTATTCATTATATTATATTCATTATATTATATTCATTATCATATTCATTATATTATATTCATTATATTATATTCATTATATTATATATTCATTATATTATATTCATTATATTATATCATTATATTATATCATATTCATTATATTATATTCATTATATTATATTCATTATATTATATTCATTATATCATATTCATTATATTATATTCATTATATCATATTCATTATATTATATTCATTATATTATATTATATTCATTATATTATATTCATTATATTATATTCATGATATTATATTCATTATATTATATTCATTATATTATATATATTCATTATATTATATTCATTATATTATATTCATTATATTATATTCATTATATTATATTCATTATATTATATTCATTATATATTTCATTATATATATTCATTATATTATATTATATTCATTATATTATATTCATTAATTATATTCATTATATTATATTCATTATATTATATTCATTATATTATATTATATTCATTATATTATATTATATTCATTATATATATTCATTATATTATATTATATTCATTATATTATATTCATTATATTATATTCATTATATTATATTCATTATATTATATTCATTATATTATATTCATTATATTATATTATATTCATTATATTATATTCATTATATTATATTCATTATATTATATTATATTCATTATATTATATTCATTATATTATATTCATTATATTATATTATATTCATTATATTATATTATTTCATTATATTATATTATATTCATTATATTATATTCATTATTTATATTATATTCATTATATTATATTATATTATATTCATTATATTATATCATATTCATTATATTATATTATATTCATTATATTATATTCATTATATTATATTATATTCATTATATTATATTCATTAATTATATTATATTCATTATATTATATTATATTCATTATATTATATTATATTCATTATATTATATTATATTCATTATATTATATTATATTCATTATATTATTTCATTATATTATATTATATTCATTATATTATATTATATTCATTATATTATATTCATTATATTATATTATATTCATTATATTATATTCATTATATTATATCATATTCATTATATTATATTATATTCATTATATTATATTATATCATTATATTATATTCATTATATTATATTATATTCATTATATTATATTCATTATATTATATTATATTCATTATATTATATTATATCATATTCATTATATTATATTCATTATATTATATTATATTCATTATATTATATTATATTCATTATATTATATTCATTATATTATATTCATTATATTATATTCATTATATTATATTCATTATATTATATTATATTCATTATATTTATTCATTATATTATATTATATTCATTATATTATATTCATTATATTATATTCATTATATTATATTATATTCATTATATTATATTCATTATATTATATTCATTATATTATATTCATTATATTATATTATATTCATTATATTATATTCATTATATTATATTCATTATATTATATTATATTCATTATATTACATTATATTCATTATATTATTTATATTCATTATATTATATTCATTATATTATATTATATTCATTATATTATATCATATTCATTATATTATATTATATTCATTATATATATTATATTCATTATATTATATTCATTATATTATATTATATTCATTATATTATATTATATTCATTATATTATATTCATTATATTATATTATATTCATTATATTATATTCATTATATTATATTCATTATATTATATTATATTCATTATATTATATTCATTATATTATATTCATTATATTATATTCATTATATTATATTCATTATATTATATTATATTCATTATATTATATTATATTCATTATATTATATTCATTATATTATATTATATTCATTATATTACATTATATTCATTATATTATTTATATTCATTATATTATATTCATTATATTATATTATATTCATTATATTATATCATATTCATTATATTATATTATATTCATTATTATATCATATATCATTATATTATATTATATTCATTATATTATATTATATTCATATTCATTATATCATTCATATTATATTATATTCATTATATTATATCATTTATTATATATATTATATCATTATATTATATTATATTATAATATATTCATTATATTATATTATATTCATTATATTATATATATATTTCATTATATTATATTCATTATATTATATTATATTCATTATATTATATCATTATATTATATTATACATTATATTATATTATATTCATTATATTATATTCATTATATATATTATTATTTATATCATATTCATATATTATTATATTCATTATATTATATTATATTCATTATATTATATTCATTATATTATATTATTATATATATATCATTATATTATATTATATTCATTATATTATATTCATTATATTATATCATTATATTATATTATTCATTATATTATATCATATATTATATTATATATATATATATATTATATCATGATATTATATTCATTATTCATTATATTATTATATTATATTATATTCATATATATATATTCATTATATTATATTATATTCATTATATTATATTAATTATATTATATTCATTATATATTATATTCATTATATTATATTATATTATATTCATTATATTATATTATATTCATTATATTATATTCATTATATTATATTATATTATATTCATTATATTATATTATATTATATTCATTATATTATATTATATTCATTATATTATATCATATTCATTATATTATATTCATTATATTATATTATATTCATTATATTATATTATATTCATTATATTATATTCATTATATTATATATATTCATTATATTATATTATATTCATTATTATATCATATTCATTATATTATATTCATTATATATTATATTCATTATATTATATTATATTCATTATATTATATTCATTATATTATATTATATTCATTATATTATATTATATTCATTTATTATATCATATTCATTATATTATATTCATTATATTATATTCATTATATTATATTATATTCATTATATATATCATATTCATTATATTATATTCATTATATTATATTATATTCATTATATTATATTCATTATATTATATTCATTATATTATATTATATTCATTATATTATATTCATTATATTATATTATATTCATTATATCATATTCATTATATTATATTCATTATATTATATTATATTCATTATATTATATTATATTCATTATATTATATTCATATATATTATATTCATTATATTATATCATATTCATTATATTATATTCATTATATTATATTCATTATATTATATTATATTCATTATATTATATTCATTATATATATTCATTATATATTATTCATTATATTATATTATATTCATTATATTATATTCATTATATATATTCATTATATTATATTATATTCATTATATTATATTCATTATATCATATTCATTATATTATATTCATTATATTATATTATATTCATTATATTATATTATATTCATTATATTATATTATATTCATTATATTATATTATATTCATTATATTATATTATATTCATACGGAGCCCCTAAAGGGACATGGAAAATAAATAAATAAAGAGAGAGAGAAATAAAATAAAGTCAGGATAACGGATTAGTTTCTCGTGCGCACGAGAAACTAATCCGTTATCCTGACTTTATTTTTGAATCCACTTCCTGTTTACCAGTGCGCCAAGGAGGACGTGGAGCACAGTAGACCAACATTTCAATGCAGACCTGTATGTATACGTTTAGAAATGACAGTGGAAAGGTATATTTTAATCTCGGACATTGCGGTCCTGCTTGCACGTCGTCTCCGTTACATTCCCTCCGAACGGCTTATTGCGTTCGGATTTTCCGGTAGCTCATCCAACCCATAAACAATGGCAGGGGAGGGGGACATATTCACGTTCCTGAAAAGGCGAAATATACCCGATAATATCGTCAATCAACTGAAAGATGACAAGGTAAGTCATTCTGCTGTTTACCTGTTGCATGCACTTACAGCTAAATGTAGCATCACACTGTTTTAGCCTATAGGCCAATTCGTTAGCCTCATTTTGCTAACTTGCTAGTATGGTAACGTTGTTTACATTTCTCCTGCTTTCTCCAGATCGACACTAACGTCATAAATGTCATGACTGATGAGGAGTTGGGGAAATATATTGAGAGATATGGTGACCGACTTGCACTCCGAGCCTTTTGTCGGCAAAGAACGGGGACAAACGAAACAACAGTTAAGTCGGGAGAACGAACAACAGTTAAGTCATCTCTCATGGAGAAAATAAGAGACAGACTACAGGGGAAAGGGGAAAAGGCAGACCCTGATGTCGGCCCTGGTGCTGGAAATAAACATGCTTCCAAAGACACACGGAGGGTGGAAATAGGATGGCTCAACTTTGAAAAAGGGAAATATTACCAGGTCCGTACAAGACATGGAGGTGGGACACGGCACATGTCCGTCCAGAAAACAGTGACCATGGAGGAGCTACTGGATATTGGCAAAGCCTTGTTTTTTCCAAATGGGAAGTCTGCCAAAGGACCGCCGAAAGACTTCAAGTTTGACGTTCGTGATCTTAGTCCCTGCCCAGTAGTCCTTGAAAACGCAGTGCAACAGCTTTACGATCAAACCAAACTGATGCTGCGCAGCTACACCTGCTCCAAGGAAAAGGATAACGAAGTTTCTCCTAAGGATGCCACAATGATGCTCTCTGACTCTGACACATCTTCGGACTTCGAGCCCACAGACCATAGGCCAATCAAGGTGTGCTATTTTTGTCTTTTTCCACTTTTGTATTCAGTCAAAAACGTATTGTTGTGGAAGTCTTTAGACAGAATTGCACTAAACAGGTGAACACGTTTGTTTGGAATGTGAAACTTCAATTAAAGTACATACAAGTAATCTATAGCATACGTGTAGGTGCACTCTTTAACTCTAAACAAATCTGAAGGTGGCCCATTTCAAAATGTAAGGTTTTTAAATGTGAACATATTTAGTGTAAGTGTAACTGCACATTCACCTCTTTCCCCCAGATATATCTATTTACTAAATGTAATATGCAATCCATTTGTAACATTAAAACATCCTAAAAAGAGAAATATATCTATTGATTTTCTCAGTCGGAGTAATAGTTGAGTTAGAAGAGCTGCTCGGATGTATAAAACATTTATAAATATTGGCTCTTACATTTCTATTCACTTCTTTGCAAATCCAAAACCATAAATTACATTCTTTTTATTTAATTTCATTTTTAGACCAGGAGAAAGCAGAGACAGTCTGAGGAACCCACCTAGGAGATATCATCCCTGGAGGATCGGAACAGGTCATCCAGTGCATCACATTGAGAGATCCTCAGATTCAGACCCAGCGACTCGGTGCAGGAACAGAACGAAGAAGCAAGCCTCTGTGTACATTCTGTCATGTTTACAACTACAATTGGTTGATGCAGGAATTTCAAAAGAGCAGTATTGCTTTGAAAATCTCCAACATGTTCAAACATTCAATTTGGCTCTTTTTGAAAACCCTAGAACTATATACTTTGAACTGAAATCAGTTTGAACTGACATTTTTCAAACAGTTATTCAACCGAGCATGTCCTTTTATCTGACTGAAGAAGGATGTACAGAAACTGCTGATTGATGTTGTTGATATGGCCCTCTAGTGGCATTTAGGTATCATCTCAGTGCTTCTCAAAGTGTGGTCCGTGAGCGCCCCCTAGTGGTCCGTGAGCGCCCCCTAGTGGTCCGTGAGCGCCCCCTAGTGGTCCGTGAGTATATTGGTAAAATGTCACATTTGAAATAAATAAATAAATTTAAGTTTTCCGCACTCTCGCGGGAATATCTCCACAATGGAGCGAGCTTAAAGGGGACCTATCTGCTATATTTAAATAATATATAAGGTATATATATATATATAAGGTATATTAATACGTTTTAATTTTCAAAATACGAAACAGATCATGCATTTTAGCCATGCCTCATTTTGTCTCACTCCAGCTCTGTCTTTGCAAGGTCTGATTCAGCTGACCACGCCCCCATGCGGAAGAGGGGGGCGTGACACGGCCCCGGCACGAGCGTCATGTTATCATGCTTGCTGTGATTACGAGTGGAGAGTCAACATGGCCCAACCTCTCATTCCCCTGATTGGTGGAGAGTTGACCAATCAGGCGGAGTGCGCTACATTACGTCAAAAAGGTGCAAATAAAAAATCCACCCGTATCAAATCCGTTGCAGCCCCGTTTTTAGAGATTTGGGTATGGAGGAAAAGAGAGAGGGTTGTGTTTTCTGACACTTTGTGAGTTCCCTGGAACACCGGGGACACATATGTATGTATAAAAGACATCACAAAGTGCATTTTGCATGATAGGTCCCCTTTAAGTTTCACTTTGGATTGCATGATGTAGCCCAGCGCAACACCTTCATCACACATGTTGCAACCTGTTTGTACCATTTTCAGGCGATTTGTAATCTGTTCTAGAGAAACGATGTGATTTTGGATATTTGTGGAGTTAGGTGATCCTTGGTATGAAAAGGTTTGAGAAACACTGATCTACAGGTGACAACAGCTTAGTTTAGAATAAATCACAGGTGTTGTGTAAAATAATACGACAATGGGGTTGAAGAGACGGCATGATTTTGTTCCAGAAAGCAAAGTTAATTTAATTTTAAATGTAAACTCCCAACTACATTTATTGAAATGAGTAAAAACGTTTGAGATGAAATCAATCACGTGAACAATCACATATACAATCACGTGATCAATCACGTGAACAATCACATATACAATCAAGTGAACAATCACGTGTACAATCACATATACAATCACGTGAACAATCACGTGTACATCACGTGAACAATCACGTGTACAATCACATATACAATCACGTGAACAATCACGTGTACAATCACGTGAACAATCACGTGTACAATCACATATACAATCACGTGAACAATCACGTGTACAATCACGTGAACAATCACGTGTACAATCACATATACAATCACGTGAACAATCACGTGTACAATCACGTGAACAATCACGTGTACAATCACGTGAACAATCACGTGTACAATCACATATACAATCACGTGAACAATCACGTGTACAATCACGTGAACAATCACATGTACAATCACATATACAATCACGTGAACAATCACGTGTACAATCACATATACAATCACGTGTACAATCACGTGAACAATCACGTGTACAATCACGTGAACAATCACGTGTACAATCACGTGAACAATCACGTGTACAATCACATATACAATCACGTGAACAATCACATATACAATCACGTGTACAATCACGTGTGTGTATCAATTGATGTTATTTAATCTGATCATGCATGAATAACCACTGTTATAATGATAACTTTATTCATTTTTTCATTTAATTTAACTAGACAAGAGAATCAAGCAGACCACCAAGACTTGCCCCTCCTGAGATGATTACCACAGAAATGTCTTCTCCATCTTTGGATGATGCTGGCAGTAATCGTTGTCAATCCAGGCATGCATCTCAAGAGGACTGTTTGTTTCCTGCCTCAAATCAAGATGCAGACGAGTTGTTGGCGAGTCAGACTCCGCTCTCTTGCCATTCATGCATCTATGGAAGACTTTGAAGTACAGGTTGGACCTATTTCTGGATATTATGGTGATGAGGACGACACTCTTCCCTGGAATCCACATCACCTCAACTCTTTGCAGGTATATTGTAGGAATACGTTTTTTGTAATAGTTGCAAAGTGTTACTTTTGTTTTAATAAAAAATCATCAAATAATGTTTTTGTCTATAAAATGTCCAAAAAAGAAAAATTGCTATTCCAAGTTCACACAGCCCGAGCTGATGTCTTAGATGACTTGTTTAGTTCAACCACAATTCAACAATTGAAAGATATTGAGAATATGTGAGATAAAGCATAAAAACATCATATCCAGACCAACAGAATAATTTATGCTTTTACATGAAAAATAAATAGCTGAATTGATGCATTGCTTGTCAGGTTGATGATATTGTCTGTCAACTAATTTATTCACTTATGAATTTGTAATCACACCTAATTAAAACGTGTTTTTATCTTTCAGCATTCAACACTGAATGACGATGCAGCATCACCAAGGGGATCTGAAAAAGAAGTCCACTATGTGAAATTCAGACGGGTAAACATAGTTCAGGATGTTCTAAATGTCTTCATGGATCCGAAAGTAATGGAAGTGCAACTGATAATGGAGTTATAAATGAGAAAGCTTTGGACGGTGAGGGGGTCTCAAGAGAAGTGTACTCCGCCTTCTGGAGTTTTTTGCAACAGTGCGAGGGGGAAGATGAGCGAGTGCCCAGACTGCGGCCAGATTATTCGGAGAAGGAATGGCAAGCTGTTGGTAGAGTATGGATAAAAGGATATATGGACCACCATATCAGACTGTCACCAGCTTTCATTCTTTCATGTTGTCAAGGAGTCAGTTCTGTGGATGAAGAACTTTTGATGATGTCCTTTCTGAGATATCTTTCAGTGACGAGCGAGAATCAGTTGAGAAAGTGCTAGAGGGAAACCTGGAAGATAGATGAGGAGGACTTACTGGACCTCTTTCACGAATGGGCTCACACTGTCTGCCCTCTAAAGACAAAATACGGGCTGCAATTGTAGTCATGGCGCACAAAGCTCTTCTTCAAGAGCCAAAGTTCATTGACTGTTTCCACTCCAGTATTCACAATGCTGTGCCGAGGCTATTAACAAAAGAGAGCATAATGGAACTTTATGAGAACAAGAGGCCAACAAACAGGAAAGTTGCCCAGATGATAAAGCCGTCAAATGAAAGCCTGAATCCACAGGAACAGGCAGCCCTTACTTACCTGCTACGGTATGTCAGAAGCCTTGACCAAAGAAAACTGGAGATCTTCTTGCGCTTCTGCACAGGGTCCTCTGTGCTATGCAAGGACAGCATTGAAGTTACTTTAACAGGTTGTGTGGGTTAAGTGGCACACATGTGGAGCAGTTCTGGAGTTGCCATGCACTTACAGCTCCTACCCAGATTTCCGTGCAGAGCTAGACAGCGTCCTGTCCGGTGATTGCTTTACAATGGATATTCTGTAGTGGTTGCAAGGGATCTCATACATTTCACTTTCATATTGGCACTTTTAATCCTGTGGCATTTGCTGACTTGAAAGAAGTTCTATATTGCATTTAGCAGCTAAATACTGCTGTTCAAGCATTCAGGTTAAGTGTTTATGACTGACATGTCCAACACGTAATGCATTCAAAGTTGTTTTCCAAACTTAAAATATATTTTACTCTTCATTTTGAAAAACTCCATAGCACCTTATACAAGTTCCATGTATTGCAATTTGAAAGGGAGTAAAAAACAAGTATATTCAAAATTGTGTTGTTGAATAGATTCATTATTTTACAGTAAGGTTCTTTTTCTATAAGGATTCTTTTGTTGCCAAATTAGTTTACAGAATGATAAGCACACAGTTCTAAAAGTCCTTTCAGCATAGAGCTGATGCCTGTGCCAAAACTCTTACTGTAACAAACTGAAACAAGAAACATGTTTTGCATTGTTTTGTTTATTTGAAGCTTTTAACTGTAACAATTGTAATCCATCATTGTTCAATAAAAGGTGGAATTTCTCATTGATATCATCCCTATTGTTTTTCCTATGTTCATGTGTCACCTACCTAATAACTGATGTAAAGGCAGCATATTATTAATCTATTATTACTGTCCTATACACAACAAAGTGTCTACTTCCATTAGCACCATTAAGAAAAGGCAATACTCTAATGAAATTCCTCTTATGCAAGTATAAATACATTTCCTGATAAACAATGACAAAGATATTATTGTGACTTCCCAACAAAATATCTCGCACAGCAGTGTTTCTAGAGCAGTCACTTCTGTGTAGTTCCAAAAAACCTTGAGAATGAAAACAGTAACACTAGTAATAAGTAATACCACTATCGTGAGACGTCAATCTGAAGACATTCCTTTACACAATCCTTTTCTTGCCACTATGCTTATTTTTTGTACAATTATTAAACATTTTTGACTATACATTCAATTCAACTAACCTTCAATACTCAGAGGGCGTATGGGGTTATTACGTTTCCTTATTTATAGTTCACCAGTCAGATAACATGAACACCAAGTATATACACTACTGCTTCAAAGTTCACTCACAAATGTAAAAATAAAATTTGATCAATTGTGAGATTGGTTTCATTTAGTTCCTTTCAAATGTAGTTTCATCTCAAGTCACAGAGAAGATCGGATTGTATTCCTTAAATCCAGGTACAAATCCAACGCTTGATAAGAATCAGCAGGAAGATTCAACTGTGACTCCATCATCAGAAGGTTGCAGATGTTGTAGATGTCTGTGTCACATGGCCTGCTGGTCTGAATGTGCAGTTACTCCGACACAGCTGTGTGTCAGCTCCTTCCACTAGCAGTCCTCAGTCTGACACAGCTGTGCGTCGCTCCTTCCACTGAGGAGACGCAGTCCTCAGTGGAAGGAGCAGACACAGCTGTGTGTCTGCTCCTTCCACTGAGGACTGCAGTCCTCAGTGGAAGGAGCAGACACAGCTGTGTCAGCTCCTTCCACTGAGGAGACGCAGTCCTCAGTGGAAGGAGCTGACAACAGCTGTGTCAGCTCCTTCCACTGAGGAGACGCAGTCCTCAGTGGAAGGAGCAGACACACAGCTGTGTGTCTGCTCCTTCCACTGAGGAGACGCAGTCCTCAGTGGAAGGAGCTGACGCTGTGTGTCTGCTCCTTCCACTGAGGAGACGCAGTCCTCAGTGGAAGGAGCAGACACACAGCTGTGTGTCTGCTCCTTCCACTGAGGAGACGCAGTCCTCAGTGGAAGGAGCTGACGCTGTGTGTCTGCTCCTTCCACTGAGGAGACGCAGTCCTCAGTGGTGGAGAGTTCGGGAACATGTACATGACTTTGGGCCGACCGCTGGGTACTCGGTCATTCTTTGATGGTCTGATGACATGAATCCCACACACAGGTGGTCTCATCCAACTCGTCCTGGAAAACAGTTGATAAGGTATGAAAACAAGTTCACTGATATCAGTTACACAATTGATATTGTCATGAGGTAATTAGATGAGAGGGCTTTAAATAAAAAAAGGTTATTTTTTTGATAAACAAAAGGGAAAAGTAAAGTGAATTCATCTTAATAAACAACCACATGTTCACTGTGAAACTATCTCTTCTCCCATACTCTCTCTTTCATTTGCATCCCTTAACATTCTTTTAACATCATCTTGAAATTGATATTTAACGTGCCTGACTTCAAATAATAATAATTATAATAATAACAATAACAGCAATGATAGTAATACTTATTCTTTATTATATTTAAAATAATAAGAACAACAATGTTGCAGCTAGAGATCAGGCGGACAACGCTTCTCTTTCTGCACTCGTCACAACTTGATGGTGTTCCTCCACGACGAGTCAACTTAGAAGAAACCCTTATTCTCTTGCCTACACTGCTCTGCTGATTCGTTCAATGTTACCACCGTGTCTTCTCTTGTTTACTCACAGCCTGTGGCGAACGCTAGCAACAACAACAACAACATTTCCAAATGAATAAAGCTTAGAGCACAATGCTTTTTGCTTGATGTATGTTTCATGTGTTGTTTTAATAGAAAAGTGTGTTGGGACTAGCTTAATTGTAATGCTGCACTGACTGATTGATTGATTGATTGATAGATAGATAATAATTTCATAATGTTTTCTAAATTGTGTGTGAGAAATCTGCTTTCCTCCTAAATCGATAAGCAATATCTGTTTATTGAAAATCAATAGCAACATGTAAACTCAGCCATGTCTGCTAATGAGAGAATGTATTCAGCATATGCTTTGTTTTGTGCAGAGAAGGTCGTTTGTGTTCAATATGAAAACATGTTAAACTACATTTGTAGATTACCTGAACGATGCCCATGAAACAGAACGGTCCAATCGACCCCGGTTCTTCAGATCTGTAAACACACAGATGTAGAACTCCATTGAGTCCCTCCGGAGGAAACCCACCAACTGTCTGCCCTCTGATTGGCCGTGCCCTTCGATGTCAGAGCCGTCCTGTATATTGCGTCGGACAAAACGCTGAACGTCCCTGACTTTAACGTTTTCTGTTCCCTCTCACAATCCTCGGACAACCTCCCAATTTCTCGACAGCCTCCATGTAGTGACCTCCAACAATGTTATCGCTGCTCGTGGTGAATGCATTCGTCCAAATGATTTGTCTTGAAACCCCGTCAATGCAGCCGTAGATTCCAAATGGCTTCAACTTATCGGAGGAGTCTAAGTGCCAAATATAATTCGGTCCTTTGGCAAAATAGCTTCGGCGATGGAGACGTCTGGAGGCTCTGAGTTCAACACCCCTACGATCTGGTTCTTTGAGGATTAAATCTTCTTTTCTGACGAGTAATCCATTCTCCTGGCATTTTGTGAACGTCCACCGATGCCCATGAAGTTGGCCAGATGTTTGTAATTGTTCAGAGATAAAAGTAATTACCCTCAAACGTGAGTATTTCTTGCGCCGGGACAGACGACAAGACTTCAAAATCCGTTTTAAATGCCGTTCGGAGGGAATGTAACGGAGACGACGTGCAAGCAGGACCGCAATGTCCGAGATTAAAATATACCTTTCCACTGTCATTTCTAAACGTATACATAAAGGTCTGCATTGAAATGTTGGTCTACTGTGCTCCACGTCCTCCTTGGCGCACTGGTAAACAGGAAGTGGATTCAAAAATAAAGTCAGGATAACGGATTAGTTTCTCGTGCGCACGAGAAACTAATCCGTTATCCTGACTTTTTTTATCT
This sequence comes from Dissostichus mawsoni, assembly GCA_011823955.1. NCBI lineage: Eukaryota > Metazoa > Chordata > Actinopteri > Perciformes > Nototheniidae > Dissostichus > Dissostichus mawsoni. The sequence continues at coordinate 2,601,235 of JAAKFY010000004.1, read as the reverse complement.
CTCTCTTTTTTTTTTTTTTTCCATGTCCCTTTAGGGGCTCCGTATATTCATTATATTATATTATATTCATTATATGATATTCATTATATATATTCATTATATTATATTCATTATATTATATTCATTATATTATATTCATTTATCATATTCATTATATTATATTCATTATATTATATCATATCCTTATTATCATATTATATTATATTCATTATATTATATTCATTATATATATTATATCATATATATATTCATTATATATATTCATTATATTATATTCATTATATTATATTCATTATATTATATTCATTATATATATTCATTATATATATTCATTATATCATATTCATTATATATATTCATTATATTATATTCATTATATTATATTCATTATATTATATCATATTCATTATATATATTCATTATATCATATTCATTATATTATATTCATTATATTATATTCATTATATTATATTCATTATATTATATTCATTATATTATATTCATTATATCATATTCATTATATTATATTCATTATATTATATTCATTATTATATTCATTATATTTTTATATTCCTTATATCATATTCATTATATCATATTCATTATATTATATTCATTATATATTCATTATATTATATTCATTATATTATATTCATTATATCATATTCATTATATTATATTCATTATATTATATATTCATTATATCATATTCATTATATCATATTCATTATATTATATTCATTATATTATATTCATTATATTATATTCATTATATTATATTCATTATATCATATTCATTATATTATATTCATTATATATATCATATTCCTTATATCATATATTATTATATTATTATATATATATTCATTATTATATTCATTATATATATTCATTATTATTTATCATTATATTATATTCATTATATTATATTCATATTATATTCATTATATTATATTCATTATATTATATCATATTCATTATATTATATTCATATATATATTCATTATATATATTCATTATATTATATTATTCATTTATAGATACATTATATTATATTCATTATATTATATTCATTATATTATATTCATTATATTATATTCATTATATCATATTCATTATATTATATTCATTATATCATATTATTATATTATTATTCATTATATTATATCATATTCTTATATATATTCCTTATATCATATTCATTATATATATTCATTATATTATATCATATATTATATTCATTATATTATATTCATTATATCATATTCATTATATTATATTATTATATTATATCATATTCCTTATATATATTCATTATATTATATTCATTATATTATATTCATTATATTATATTCATTATATTATATTCATTATATATATTCATTATATTATATCATTATATCATATTCATTATATATATTCATTATATTATATCATATTCATTATATCATATTCATTATATTATATTCATTATATTATATTCATTATATTATATTCATTATATTATATTCATTATATATATTCATTATATTATTCATTATATATATTCATTATATCATATTCATTATATTATATTCATTATATTATATTCATTATATTATATTCATTATAATATTCATTATATTATATTCATTATATTATATTCATTATATATATTCATTATATTCATTATATATATATCATATTATTATATCAATATTATATTATATTCATTATATATATTCATTATATTATATTCATATATTATATTCATTATATTATATCAATTATTATATTCATTA
>JAAKFY010000004.1:2580221-2598454 GCA_011823955.1 Dissostichus mawsoni | reverse complement strand
CACAGCTGTGTGTCAGCTCCTTCCACTGAGGAGACGCAGTCCTCAGTGGAAGGAGCAGACACACAGCGTCTGCTCCTTCCACTGAGGAGACGCAGTCCTCAGTGGAAGGAGCAGACGCTGTGTGTCAGCTCCTTCCACTGAGGAGACGCAGTCCTCAGTGGAAGGAGCAGACGCTGTGTGTCAGCTCCTTCCACTGAGGAGACGCAGTCCTCAGTGGAAGGAGCAGACGCTGTGTGTGTCTGCTCCTTCCACTGAGGAGACGCAGTCCTCAGTGGAAGGAGCAGACGCTGTGTGTCTGCTCCTTCCACTGAGGAGACGCAGTCCTCAGTGGAAGGAGCTGACACACAGCTGTGTCGCTCCTTCCACTGAGGAGACGCAGTCCTCAGTGGAAGGAGCTGACACAGCTGTGTGTCAGCTCCTTCCACTGAGGAGACGCAGTCCTCAGTGGAAGGAGCTGACACACAGCTGTGTCATGTACCAAAGTACATGACTTTGGGCCGACCGCTGGGTACTCGGTCATTCTTTGATGGTCTGATGACATGAATCCCACACACAGGTGGTCTCATCCAACTCGTCCTGGAAAACAGTTGATAAGGTATGAAAACAAGTTCACTGATATCAGTTACACAATATGATATTGTCATGAGGTAATTAGATGAGAGGGCTTTAAATAAAAAAAGGTTATTTTTTTGATAAACAAAAGGGAAAAGTAAAGTGAATTCATCTTAATAAACAACCACATGTTCACTGTGAAAACTATCTCTTCTCCCATACTCTCTCTTTCTTTGCATCCCTTAACATTCTTTTAACATCATCTTGAAATTGATATTTAACGTGCCTGACTTCAAATAATAATAATTATAGTAATAACAATAACAGCAATGATAGTAACTTATTCTTTATTATATTTAAAATAATAAGAACAAACAATGTTGCAGCTAGAGATCAGGCGGACAACGCTTCTCTTTCTGCACTCGTCACAACTTGATGGTGTTCCTCCACGACGAGTCAACTTAGAAGAAACCCTTATTCTCTTGCCTACACTGCTCTGCTGATTCGTTCAATGTTACCACCGTGTCTTCTCTTGTTTACTCACAGCCTGTGGCGAACGCTAGCAACAACAACAACAACATTTCCAAATGAATAAAGCTTAGAGCACAATGCTTTTTGCTTGATGTATGTTTCATGTGTTGTTTTAATAGAAAAGTGTGTTGGGACTAGCTTAATGTAATGCTGCACTGACTGATTGATTGATTGATTGATTGATAGATAATAATTTCATAATGTTTTCTAAATTGTGTGTGAGAAATCTGCTTTCCTCCTAAATCGATAAGCAATATCTGTTTATTGAAAATCAATAGCAACATGTAAACTCAGCCATGTCTGCTAATGAGAGAATGTATTCAGCATATGCTTTGTTTTGTGTAGAGAAGGTCGTTTGTGTTCAATATGAAAACATGTTAAACTACATTTGTAGATTACCTGAACGATGCCCATGAAACAGAACGGTCCAATCGACCCCGGTTCTTCAGATCTGTAAACACACAGATGTAGAACTCCATTGAGTCCCTCCGGAGGAAACCCACCAACTGTCTGCCCTCTGATTGGCCGTGCCCTTCGATGTCAGAGCCGTCCTGTATATTGCGTCGGACAAAACGCTGAACGTCCCTGACTTTAACGTTTTCTGTTCCCTCTCACAATCCTCGGACAACCTCCCAATTTCTCGACAGCCTCCATGTAGTGACCTCCAACAATGTTATCGCTGCTCGTGGTGAATGCATTCGTCCAAATGATTTGTCTTGAAACCCCGTCAATGCAGCCGTAGATTCCAAATGGCTTCAACTTATCGGAGGAGTCTAAGTGCCAAATATAATTCGGTCCTTTGGCAAAATAGCTTCGGCGATGGAGACGTCTGGAGGCTCTGAGTTCAACACCCCTACGATCTGGTTCTTTGAGGATTAAATCTTCTTTTCTGACGAGTAATCCATTCTCCTGGCATTTTGTGAACGTCCACCGATGCCCATGAAGTTGGCCAGATGTTTGTAATTGTTCAGAGATAAAAGTAATTACCCTCAAACGTGAGTATTTCTTGCGCCGGGACAGACGACAAGACTTCAAAATCCGTTTTAAATGCCGTTCGGAGGGAATGTAACGGAGACGACGTGCAAGCAGGACCGCAATGTCCGAGATTAAAATATACCTTTCCACTGTCATTTCTAAACGTATACATAAAGGTCTGCATTGAAATGTTGGTCTACTGTGCTCCACGTCCTCCTTGGCGCACTGGTAAACAGGAAGTGGATTCAAAAATAAAGTCAGGATAACGGATTAGTTTCTCGTGCGCACGAGAAACTAATCCGTTATCCTGACTTTATTTTATCTCTCTCTTTTTTTTTTTTTTTCCATGTCCCTTTAGGGGCTCCGTATATTCATTATATTATATTCATTATATCATATTCATTATATTATATTCATTATATTATATTCATTATATTATATTCATTATATTATATTATATTCATTATTATATATCATTATATTATATTCATTATATATATTCATTATATTATATTCCTTATATTATATTCATTATATCATATTCATTATATTATATTCATTATATTATATTCATTATATTATTCATTATATTATATTCATTATATTATATTCATTGTATTATATTCATTATATCATATTCATTATATTATATTCATTATATTATATTCATTATATCATATTCATTATATTATATTCATTATATTATATTCATTATATTATTCATTATATTATATCATTGTATTATATTCATTATATCATATTCATTATATTATATTCCTTATATTATATTCATTATATTATATTCATTATATTATATTCATTATATTATATTCATTTATATTATATTCATTATATTATTCATTGTATTATATTCATTATATCATATTCATTATATTATTCCTTATATTATATTCATTATATCATATTCATTATATTATATTCATTATATTATATTCATTATATTATATTCATTATATTATATTCATTATATTATATTCATTATATTATATTCATTATATTATATTCATTGTATTATATTCATTATATCATATTCATTATATTATATTCATTATATTATATTCATTATATCATATTCATTATATTATATTCATTATATCATATCATTATATTATATTCATTATATTATATTCATTTATATTCATTATATTATATTCATTACATTATATTCATTATATTATATTCATTATATTATATTCATTATATTATATTATATTCATTATATTATATTCATTATATTATATTCATTATATTATATTCATTATATTATATTCATTATATTAATTATATTCATTATTATATTCATTATATTATATTCATTATATTATTCATTATATTATATTATATTCATTATATTATATTCATTATATTATATTCATTATATCATATTCATTATATTATATTCATTATATCATATTCATATATATTATTCATTATATTATATTCATTATATTCATTATATTATATTATATTATATTATATTCATTATATTATATCATATTCATTATATTATATTATATTCATTATATTATATCATATTCATTATATATTCATTATATTATATCATATTCATTATATTATATTATATTCATTATATTATATCATATTCATTATATTATATTCATTATATAATATTCACTATATTATATCATTATTATATCATATTCATTATATTATATTCATTATATTATATTCATTATATTATATCATATCATTATATTATATTCATTATATTATATTCATTATATCATATTCATTATATTATATTCATTATATTATATTCATTGTATTATATTCATTATATCATATTCATTATATTATATTCATTATATTATATTCATTATATTATATTCATTATATTATATTCATTATATCATATTCATTATATTATATTCATTATATTATATTCATTATATTATATTCATTATATTATATTCATTACATTATATTCATTATATTATATTCATTATATTATATTCATTATATTATATTATATTCATTATATTATATTCATTATATATATTCATTATATTATATCATTATATTATATTCATTATATTATATTATATTCATTATATTATATTCATTATATTATATTCATTATATTATATTCATTATATTATATTATATTCATTATATTATATTCATTATATTATATCATATTCATTATATTATATTCATTATATTATATTCATTATATTATATCATATTCATTATATTATATTCATTATATTATATTCATTATATTATATATATTCATTATATTATATTCATTATATTATATTCATTATATCATATTCATTTATTATATTCATTATATCATATTCATTATATTATATTCATTATATTATATTCATTATATCTAATTCATTATATTATATTCATTATATCATATTCATTATATTCATTATATATATATATTATATATATTCATTATATTATATCATATCATTATATTATATTATATTCATTATATTATATCAATTCATTATATTATATCATTATATTATCCATATTCATTATATTAATTATTATTCATTATATTATATCATATTCATTATATTATATCATATTCATTATATTTATATTCATTATATAATATTCACTATATATTCATTATATTATATTCATTATATATTATATTCATATATATCATATTCATTATATCATATTCATTATATTATATCATTATATTATATTCATATATTATATTCATTATTTATATTCATTAATTTTCATATTCATTATATTATTCATTATATTATATTCATTATATTATATTCATTATATTATATTCATTATATTATATTATATTCATATATTATATCATATTCATTATATTATATTCATTATATTTAATATTATATTATTTATCAATTCATTATTATATTCATTATATTATATTATTCATATATTATATTCATTATATTATATTCATTATATTATATTATATTCATTATATTATATTCATTATATTATATTATATTCATTATATTATATCATATTCATTATATTATATTCATTATATTATATTATATTATTATATATTATACATATTCATTATATTATATTCATTATATTATATTATATTCATTATATATATTCATTATATCATATTCATTATATTATATTCATTAATTATATTATATTCATTAGATTATATCATATTCATTATATTATATTCATTATATTATATTATATCATTATATTATATCATATTCATTATATTATATTCATTATATTAATATTATTCATATATTATATTCATTATATCATATTCATTATATTATATTCATTATATTATATTATATTCATTATATTATATCATTCATTATATTATATTCATTATATATATTATATCATTATATATATCATATTCATTATATTATATCATTATATTATATTATATTCATTATATATATCATATTCATATATTATATTCATTATATTATATTATATTCATTATATTATATTCATTATATCATATTCATTATATATATCATTATATTATATTATATTCATTATATTATATCATATTCATATATTATATTCATTATATTATATTATATTCATTTATATTATATCATATTCATATATATTCATTATATTATATTATATTCAATTATATTATATTCATTATATATATTATATTCATTATATCATATTCTATATATTATATATCTTCTTAATCATATTATATTATATTCATTATATTATATTCATTATATTATATCATATTCATTATATCATATTCATTATTATATTCATTATATCATATTCATTATATTATATTCATTATATTATATTCATTATATTATATCATATTCATTATATCATATTCATTATATTATATTCATTATATTATATTCATTATATTATATTATATTCATTTATCATATTCATTATATATATTCATTATATATATCATATTCATTATATATATTCATTATATTATATTCATTATATCATATTCATTATTTATATTTATTATTATTCATTATATTATTCATTATATTTATTATATTCATTATATTATATCATTTATTATATTCATTATATTATATTCATTATATTATATCATATTCATTATATTATATTCATTATATTATATCATATTCATTATATTATATTCATTATATTATATTCATTATATTATATCATTATATTATATTCATTATATTATATTATATTCATTATATTATATTCATTATATTATATTCATTATATTATATATTCATTATATTATATCATATTCATTATATTATATTCATTATATTATATTCATTATATATATTCATTATTATATATATTATCATATATTCATATTCATTATATATATTCATTATATTATATTCATTATATTATATTCATTATATTAATATCATTCATTATATTATATCATTTTATTATATTCATTATATCATATTTATTATATTATATCATATTCATTATATTATATTCATTATATTATAACATATTCATTATATTATATTCATTATATATTTATTATATTATATCATATTCATTATATTATATTCATTATATTATAACTATTCATATATTATATTCATTATATTATATTCATTATATCATATTCATTATATTATATCATATTCATTATATTATATTCATTAATTATATTAATTATATTATATTCATTATATTATATCATATTCATTATATTATATCATATTCACTATATTATATTCATTATATTATATTCATTATATTATATTATATTCATTATATTTATCATATTCATTATATTATATTCATTATATTAATTATATTAATTATATTATATTCATTATATTATATTATATTAATTATATTATATTCATTATATTATATTATATTCATTATATTATATTCATTATATTATATTATATTCATTATATTATATTCATTATATTATATTATATTCATTATATTATATTATATTCATTATATTATATTCATTATATTATATTCATTATATTATATTCATTATTATTAATATATTCATTATATTATATTATATTCATTATATATTCATTATATTATATCATTATATTATATTATATTCATTATATTATATTATATCATTATATTATATTCATTATATTATATTCATTATATAATATTATATTCATTATATTATATTATATTCATTATATTATATTATATTCATTATATTTATTCATTATATTATATTCATTATATTATATTATATTCATTATATTATATTCATTATATTATATTCATTATATTATATTATATTCATTATATTATATTATATTCATTATATTATATTCATTATATTATATCATTATATTATATTATATTCATTTATTATTTATTTCATTATATTATATCATATTCATTATATTATATTCATTTATTATATTATATTAATTATATTATATTCATTATATTATATTCATTATATTATATTATATTCATTATATTATATTATATTCATTATATTATATTCATTATATTATATTCATTATATTATATTATATTCATTATATTATCATTATATTATATTCATTATATTATATTATTTCATTTATTTATTATATTCATTATATTATATTCATTATATTATATTCATTATATTATATTATATTCATTATATTATATTCATTATATTATATTATATTCATTATATTATATTCATATATTATATTCATTATATAATATTATATTCATTATATTATATTATATTCATTATATTATTTATATTCATTATATTATATTATATTCATTATATTATATTCATTATATTATATTCATTATATTATATTCATTATATTATATTATTTCATTATATTATATTATACTCATTATATATATTCATATATTATATTCATTATATTATATTCATATCCATCCATCCATCTCTTCTCCCGCTTATCCGTGGTCGGGTCGCGGGGGTAGCAGTTCCAGCAGAGAGCCCCAAACTTTCTTTTCCCTGGCCACATCAACCAGCTCTGACTGGGGGATCCCAAGGCGCTCCCAGGCCAGCGAAGAGATATAATCCCTCCACCTGGTCCTAGGTCTACCCCTTGGTCTCTTCCCAGCTGGACGTGCCTGGAACACCTCCCTAGGGAGGCGCCCAGGTGGCATCCTTACTAGGTGCCCGAACCACCTCAACTGGCTCCTTTCGACGCGAAGGAGGAGCGGTTCAACTCCGAGTCCCTCCCGGATGACTGAACTTCTCACCTTATCCCTAAGGGAGACGCCAGCCACCCTGCGGAGAAAACCCATCTCGGCCGCTTGTATCCGCGATCTCGTTCTTTCGGTCATGACCCATCCTTCATGACCATAGGTGAGGGTAGGAACGAAAATGGCCCGGTAGACAGAGAGCTTTGCCTTCTGGCTCAGCTCTCTTTTCGTCACAACGGTGCGGTAAAGCGACTGCAGTACCGCTCCCGCTGCTCCGATTCTCCGGCCCATCTCACGCTCCATTGTTCCCTCACTCGAGAACAAGACCCCGAGATACTTGAACTCCTTCACTTGGGGTAAGGACTCATTCCCTACTTGGAGTGGACAGTCCATCGGTTTCCTGCTGAGAACCATGGCCTCAGATTTGGAGGTGCTGATCCTCATCCCAGCCGCTTCACACTCGGTTGCGAACCGATCCAGTGAGTGCTGCAGGTCGCAGACCGATGAAGCCATTAGAACCACATCATCTGCAAAAAGCAGTGGTGCAATCCTTAGTCCACCGAACTGCAGACCCCCCCCCCCACGACTACGCCTCGAAATCCTATCCATGTATATTACAAACAGGATCGGTGACAAAGCGCAGCCCTGGCGGAGGCCAACCCTCACCGGAAATGGGTCCGACTTACTGCCGAGGACCCGGACACAGCTCTCGCTTTGGGAGTACAGAGATTGGATGGCCCTGAGTAGAGACCCCCTCACCCCATACTCCTGCAGCACCTCCCACAGTAACTCCCTGGGAACTCGGTCATACGCCTTCTCCAAGTCTACAAAACACATGTAGACCGGATAAGCATACTCCCAGGCCCCCTCCAGGATCCTTGCGAGAGTAAAAAGCTGATCCGTCGTTCCACGACCAGGACGGAATCCGCATTGTTCCTCCTCAATCTGAGGTTCGACAATCGGCCTGACCCTCCTTTCAAGTACCTTAGAGTAAACTTTCCCGGGGAGGCTGAGTAGTGTGATGCCTCTGTAATTGGCACACACCCTCTGATCCCCCTTTTTGAAAAGGGGAACCACCACCCCGGTCTGCCACTCCTTCGGTACTGTTTCCGACTTCCACGCAACATTGATGAGACGTGTCAACCATGACAGTCCCTCAACACCCAGCCTTCAGCATTTCTGGGCAATTATATTATATTCATTATATTATATTCATTATATTATATTATATTCATTATATTATATTCATTATATTATATTATATTCATTATATCATATTCATTATATCATATTCATTATATTATATCATATTCATTATATTCATCATATTCATTATATTATATCATATTCATTATATTCATCATATTCATTATATTATCATATTCATTATATTCATCATATTCATTATATTATATCATATTCATTATATTCATCATATTCATTATTATATTCATTATATCATATTCATTATATATTCATTATATTATATTCATTATATTATATTCAATATTTATATTATATTCATTATATTATATCATATTCATTATATCATATTCATTATATTATATTATAGTCATTATATTATATTATATTCATTATATATATTCATTATATATTTCATTATATTATATTATATTCATTATATCATATTCATTATATGATATTATATTCATTATATTATTCATTATATTATATCATTATATTATATTCATTATATTATATTCATTATATTTATTCATTATATCATATTCATTATATGTATTATATTCATTATATATTCATTATATTATATTATATTCATTATATTAATTATATTATATTCATTATATTATATTCATTATATTATATCATATTCACTATATTATATTCATTATATTATATTCATTATATTATATTATATTCATTATATTATATCATATTCATTATATTATATTATATTCATTATATTATATTCATTATATTATATTCATTATATTATATTCATTATATTATATTATATTCATTATATCATTCATTATATTATCATATTCATTATATTATATTCATTATATTATATTCATTATATTATATTCATTATATTATATTATATTCATTATATTATATTATATTCATCATATTATATTCATTATATTATATTATATTCATTATATTATATTATATTCATTATATCATATTCATTATATTATATTCATTATATTCATTATATTATATCATATTTATATATCATATTCATTATATTATATTATATTCATTATATTATATTCATTATATTATTATATTCATTATATTATATTCATTATATTATATTATATTCATTATATTATATTCATTATATTATATTCATTATATCATATTCATTATATCATATTCATTATATTATATTATATTCATTATATTATATTCATTATATTATATTATATTCATTATTTATATTATATTCATTATATTATATCATATTCATTATATTATATTCATTATATTATATTATATTCATTATATTATATTCATTATATTATATTCATTATATCATATTCATTATATTATATTATATTTATTATTCATTATATTAATTCATTTATTATATTCATTATATCATATTCATTATATTATATTATATTCATTATATTATATTCATTATATTATATTCATTATATTATATCATATTCATTATATTATATTCATTATATTATATTATATTCATTTATATATATTATATTCATTATATTAATTCATTATATTATCTTATATTCATTATATTATTATATTCATTATATTATATCATATCATTATATTATATTCATTATATATATTCATTATATTATATATATTCATTATATTATATTCATTATATTATATTATATTCATTATATTATATCATATTCATTATATATATTCATTATATTATATATTCATTATATTATATTCATTATATTATATTATATTCATTATATATTATTATTATATTATATTCATAATATTATATTCATTATTATTTATATTCATTATATTATATTCATTATATTATATTATATTCATTATATTATATTCATTATATTATATTATTATTCATTATATTATATTCATTATATTATATTATATTCTTATATTATATATATTCATTATATTATATTCATTATATTATATTATTTCATTATATTATATTCATTATATTATATTCATTATATTATATTATATTCATTATATTATATTGCACTTCTCCACATCTTATATATTAAAACAGGTTTTTGGCTCTTTCCTTTTTAATAGTTCATAAAGATCCCGTTAGCTGACGTTACGCTAACAGCTAACGACTCTCTTTGGGATCAAACTGCATTCATCATCATCATCATCATCATCATCATCATCATCATCATCATCAAACCTCACAGGTAACACTGCTGACTCAGGTGTGTGACGGACAGGTGGTGCAGCAGAGGTCAGAGGTCACAGCAGGGTCGTCACCAAAAATACATTTGAAAAGATTACAGTAGAAGTCATCGTGATTTATAATGTCCCACAGCAGGAGGCATGATGCTACTCAACGTAGCCTCGCTCCATACTGAAGAGCAGGAGCGCATGATGCTACTCAATGTAGCCTCGCTCCATACTGAAGAGCAGGAGCGCATGATGCTACTCAATGTAGCCTCGCTCCATACTGAAGAGCAGGAGCGCATGATGCTACTCAATGTAGCCTCGCTCCATACTGAAGAGCAGGAGCCCATGATGCTACTCAAAGTAGCCTCGCTCCATACTGAAGAGCAGGAGCGCATGATGCTACTCAATGTAGCCTCGCTCCATACTGAAGAGCAGGAGCGCATGATGCTACTCAATGTAGCCTCGCTCCATACTGAAGAGCAGGAGCCCATGATGCTACTCAATGTAGCCTCGCTCCATACTGAAGAGCAGGAGCGCATGATGCTACTCAAAGTAGCCTCGCTCCATACTGAAGAGCAGGAGCGCATGATGCTACTCAATGTAGCCTCGCTCCATACTGAAGAAGCAGGAGCCCATGATGCTACTCAATGTAGCCTCGCTTCATACTGAAGAGCAGGAGCGCATGATTCTACTCAATGTAGCTTCGCTCCATACTGAAGAGCAGGAGCGCATGATGCTACTCAATGTAGCCTCGCTCCATACTGAAGAGCAGGAGCGCATGATGCTACTCAATGTAGCCTCGCTCCTACTGAAGAGCAGGAGCGCATGATGCTACTCAATGTAGCCTCGCTCCATACTGAAGAGCAGGAGCCCATGATGCTACTCAATGTAGCCTCGCTCCATACTGAAGAGCAGGAGCCCATGATGCTACTCAATGTAGCCTCGCTCCATACTGAAGAGCAGGAGCGCATGATGCTACTCAATGTAGCCTCGCTCCATACTGAAGAGCAGGAGCCCATGATGCTACTCAATGTAGCCTCGCTCCATACTGAAGAGCAGGAGCCCATGATGCTACTCAATGTAGCCTCGCTCCATACTGAAGAGCAGGAGCGCATGATGCTACTCAATGTAGCCTCGCTCCATACTGAAGAGCAGGAGCCCATGATGCTACTCAATGTAGCCTCGCTCCATACTGAAGAGCAGGAGCGCATGATGCTACTCAATGTAGCCTCGCTCCATACTGAAGAGCAGGAGCGCATGATGCTACTCAAAGTAGCCTCGCTCCATACTGAAGAGCAGGAGCGCATGATGCTACTCAAAGTAGCCTCGCTCCATACTGAAGAGCAGGAGCGCATGATGCTACTCAAAGTAGCCTCGCTCCATACTGAAGAGCAGGAGCGCATGATGCTACTCAAAGTAGCCTCGCTCCATGAAGAGCAGGAGCGCATGATGCTACTCAAAGTAGCCTCGCTCCATACTGAAGAGCAGGAGCGCATGATGCTACTCAATGTAGCCTCGCTCCATACTGAAGAGCAGGAGCGCATGATGCTACTCAATGTAGCCTCGCTTCATACTGAAGAGCAGGAGTGCATGATGCTACTCATGTAGCCTCGCTCCATACTGAAGAGCAGGAGCGCATGATGCTACTCAAAGTAGCCTCGCTCCATACTGAAGAGCAGGAGCGCATGATGCTACTCAAAGTAGCCTCGCTCCATACTGAAGAGCAGGAGCGCATGATGCTACTCAATGTAGCCTCGCTCCATACTGAAGAGCAGGAGCGCATGATGCTACTCAAAGTAGCCTCGCTCCATACTGAAGAGCAGGAGCGCATGATGCTACTCAATGTAGCCTCGCTTCATACTGAAGAGCAGGAGCGCATGATGCTACTCAATGTAGCCTCGCTTCATACTGAAGAGCAGGAGCGCATGATGCTACTCAATGTAGCCTCGCTCCATACTGAAGAGCAGGAGCGCATGATGCTACTCAATGTAGCCTCGCTCCAACGTTAGCAGCTAACGTCAGCTAGCTCTCCTGTAGTTCGTAGCGCAGGGCAAACGGCGGCCCGTAATTGAAGCTTGTAATTATGCCTTAAGCTTAGAAGCTGTATTTATCTTCTGAATTTGGAGAAACAAGTTTAATATTCTAAAAACCAAGACTTTGTTTATTTTAAATCAGATGAAAACGAACTGTCACGGACCCTGCCGTGTAATGTAGGATTACTATAGGCCTTCATTCATAATGTGAGCGGGAGGGAGGGGGGCGGGGCGGGAGGGAGGGGGGGCGGGGCTGAGGAACAGCAGAGAGTTGACAGGTGTGGACACTCCCCTTATTGTGCGTCAGCAGAGACAGGCTACAGGTGTCTGTGTGGACACTCCCCTTATTGTGCGTCAGCAGAGACAGGCTACAGGTGTCTGTGTGGACACTCCCCTTATTGTGCGTCAGCAGAGACAGGCTACAGGTGTCTGTGTGGACACTCCCCTTATTGTGCGTCAGCAGAGACAGGCTACAGGTGTCTTAGGTTCAAGTTAGACGACTAATGTCTGGGTTAGTGTTCATGACTTCATGTTTAGGTCATCTTAATGGTTCATCTCAATGCACACACATTTTCCGTGCTTTCCAATAGTTTAAAATAGTTTTATTCCTCTGTTCAATAACCTGTTCAACACAAACATGCCACTTGTAAAAATGAAATAACATTTCTGTGAACTGATATTAGTTTAGTGAGCTTATTAGAGGATGTTCCCTGAAAGATTGAAACATGTCAATGAAGATGTCAGACTTAGTATATTTGTTAATAATTACATACAATACATGGAATTTGTATATATATATGTGTGTTGTGTGTGTGTGTGTGTGTGTGTGTGTGTGTGTGTGTGTGTGTGTGTGTGTGTGTGTGTGTGTGTGTGTGTGTGTTCCAAGTGAATCTGCAGCCCCCTGGTGGCCAGTACATACATTATGTGGCCCCCACCACCATCCAAGTTGCCCATCCCTGGTCTAGCGTTATCAGTTTGAGCATCCACTTGGTACTGAAGAATCAGCTCTCCTGACCGCTCTCAGGTACGTCTCTCAGGTACGTCTCAGGTACGTCTCTCAGGTACGTCTGTCTCTCAGGTACGTCTCTCAGGTACGTCTCTCAGGTACGTCTGTCTCTCAGGTACGTCTCTCAGGTACGTCTCTCAGGTACGTCTCTCAGGTACGTCTCAGGTACGTCTGTCTCTCAGGTACGTCTCTCAGGTACGTCTCAGGTACGTCTCTCAGGTACGTCTCTCAGGTACGTCTCTCAGGTACGTCTCAGGTACGTCTGTCTCTCAGGTACTTATCTCAGGTACGTCTCTCAGGTACGTCTGTCTCTCAGGTACGTCTCTCAGGTACGTCTGTCTCTCAGGTACGTCTCTCAGGTACGTCTGTCTCTCAGGTACGTCTCTCAGGTACGTCTGTCTCTCAGGTACGTCTGTCTCTCAGGTACGTCTCTCAGGTACGTCTGTCTCTCAGGTACGTCTCTCAGGTACGTCTCTCAGGTACGTCTCTCAGGTACGTCTCTCAGGTACGTCTCAGGTACGTCTCTCAGGTACGTCTCTCAGGTACGTCTCAGGTACGTCTCTCAGGTACATCTCAGGTACGTCTCTCAGGTACGTCTCAGGTACGTCTCTCAGGTACGTCTCTCAGGTACGTCTCTCAGGTACGTCTCAGGTACGTCTCTCAGGTACGTCTCTCAGGTACGTCTCAGGTACGTCTCTCAGGTACGTCTCAGGTACGTCTCTCAGGTACGTCTCAGGTACGTCTCAGGTACGTCTTTCAGGTACGTCTCTCAGGTACGTCTCAGGTACGTCTCTCAGGTACGTCTCAGGTACGTCTCTCAGGTACGTCTCTCAGGTACGTCTCTCAGGTACGTCTCTCAGGTACGTCTCAGGTACGTCTCTCAGGTACGTCTCAGGTACGTCTCTCAGGTAAGGGTCAGTCAGAGCAACTCAAATAAATACAGAACAAAAACCCAACATGGGGGGGGCGACCCCAACGCAGTCTGTGTCCACCTGCCGAGGAGAAGATCTCTGGCTGATCGTCTCTCAGGTGTGTCTCTCAGGTGTGTCTCTCAGGTTTCAGATCCTGATATATATAAATATTAAAACTAAGGTGAGTTGAGGTCGTTAAGGCAGAGAGGCGTTCAGGGTCCTCCAACATCAAGAGGTTCAGAACTTCAGTCCAGGTGGACCAGCAGAGACACCTGTTCATACAGTCTGTCCTCTACTGCCCAGGTGAGGCACTGCAGGTACAGGTGAGTCACTGCAGGTCCAGGTGAGGCACTGCAGGTACAGGTGAGTCACTGCAGGTACAGGTGAGTCACTGCAGGTGCAGGTGAGTCACTGCAGGTACAGGTGAGTCCAGGTGAGTCACTGCAGGTCCAGGTGAGTCACTGCAGGTCCAGGTGAGTCACTGCAGGTACAGGTGAGTCACTGCAGGTGCAGGTGAGTCACTGCAGGTACAGGTGAGTCACTGCAGGTACAGGTGAGTCACTGCAGGTCCAGGTGAGTCACTGCAGGTACAGGTGAGTCACTGCAGGTGCAGGTGAGTCACTGCAGGTACAGGTGAGTCCAGGTGAGTCACTGCAGGTGCAGGTGAGTCACTGCAGGTACAGGTGAGGCACTGCAGGTCCAGGTGAGTCACTGCAGGTCCAGGTGAGGCACTGCAGGTCCAGGTGAGGCACTGCAGGTCCAGGTGAGGCACTGCAGGTACAGGTGAGTCCAGGTGAGTCACTGCAGGTCCAGGTGAGTCACTGCAGGTCCAAGTGAGTCCCCAGGTGAGTCTCTGCTCTCCAGAGACAGTTTGACGAAGGCGATGGCAGCGAGCTCCTTACAGAACTCCTCGAGGACGATGATTCCTTTCAGCAGCGTCAGGTGCTCCAGTCTGAGGACACATACAGGTACACTCAGGTTAACTCGGGTACACTCAGGTTAACTCAGGTACACTCAGGTACACTCAGGTTAACTCGGGTAAACTCAGGTACACTCAGGTTAACTCAGGTTAACTCAGGTACACTCAGGTTAACTCAGGTACACTCAGGTTAACTCAGGTACACTCAGGTACACTCAGGTACACTCAGGTTAACTCAGCTACACTCAGGTTAACTCAGGTACACTCAGGTACACTCAGGTACACTCAGGTACACTCAGGTACACTCAGGTACACTCAGGTTAACTCAGGTTAACTCAGGTACACTCAGGTACACTCAGGTACACTCAGGTACACTCAGGTTAACTCGGGTAAACTCAGCTACACTCAGGTTAACTCAGGTACACTCAGGTTAACTCAGGTACACTCAGGTTAACTCAGGTACACTCAGGTTAACTCAGGTACACTCAGGTACACTCAGGTTAACTCAGGTACACTCAGGTTAACTCAGGTACACTCAGGTTAACTCGGGTAAACTCAGCTACACTCAGGTTAACTCAGGTACACTCAGGTTAACTCAGGTACACTCAGGTTAACTCAGGTACACTCAGGTTAACTCAGGTTAACTCAGCTACACTCAGGTTAACTCAGGTACACTCAGGTACACTCAGGTACACTCAGGTACACTCAGGTTAACTCAGGTTAACTCAGGTTAACTCAGGTACACTCAGCTACACTCAGGTTAACTCAGGTACTCTCAGGTACTCTCAGGTTAACTCAGGTACACTCAGGTACACTCAGGTTAACTCAGGTTAACTCAGGTACACTCAGCTACACTCAGGTTAACTCAGGTACTCTCAGGTACTCTCAGGTTAACTCAGGTACACTCAGGTACTCTCAGGTTAACTCAGGTACTCTCAGGTACTCTCAGGTTAACTCAGGTACACTCAGGTACACTCAGGTTAACTCAGGTACACTCAGGTTAATTCAGGTTAACTCAGGTACACTCAGGTTAACTCAGGTTAACTCAGGTTAATTCAGGTAAACTCAGGTTAATTCAGGTAAACTCAGGTTAACTCAGGTAAACTCAGGTTAACCCAGGTAAAGGTAGTTACCCTGTGTTGGGGGTCAGTCCCAGCAGGTGTCTCCTGGTGTCCAACAGTCTGTCTGTCAGGTTAGAGACCGGCTGGATCCTCTGCATCAACTCCCCATCAACTAAGACAGGCAGACAGACAGACAGGCAGGCAGACAGACAGACAGACAGACAGACAGACAGACAGACAGACAGACAGACAGACAGACAGACAGACAGACAGACACAGACAGACAGACAGACAGACAGACAGGCAGACAGGCAGACAGGCAGACAGGCAGACAGGCAGACAGACAGAGAATGATACATTATTTACTACCTCAGACGTCACAGTTTTACAATAAATGTCAGAAGATAAAAACAGACACTGCAGCAGTGAGACAGGTGTCTGTCTGTGTACTTACCCTGATGAGGACAGAGAAGAGCGATCTGCAGCAGTGAGACAGGTGAATGTAGGGGTTCATCAGGTACTCCTGCAGCAGGGGGTGGCTGAAGGACGACAGGCGAGAGAGAACAGCCGTCACCTGGAGACTCACCTCATAGGGCTAGAAGAGAAATAACACTCTGTAGAGACAGACAGGCAGACAGACAGATGAGAGACATGCAGACAGACAGAGAGACAGGTGAGAGACAGGTGAGAGACAGACAGGCA
>JAAKFY010000004.1:2565221-2575221 GCA_011823955.1 Dissostichus mawsoni | reverse complement strand
TTAGCAGTAGGTGGGTTAGTGAGCTAGTTAGCAGTAGGTGGGTTAGTTAGCCAGTTAGCAGTAGGTGGGTTAGTTAGCTAGTTAGCAGTAGGTGGGTTGGTTAGCAGTAGGTGGGTTAGTTAGCCAGTTAGCAGTAGGTGGGTTAGTGAGCTAGTTAGCAGTAGGTGGGTTAGTTAGCAGTAGGTGGGTTAGTTAGCCAGTTAGCAGTAGGTGGGTTAGTTAGGTGGGTTAGTTAGTTAGCTAGTTAGCAGTAGGTGGGTTAGTTAGGTGGGTTAGTTAGCTAGTTTAGCAGTAGGTGGGTTAGTTAGCAGTAGGTGGGTTAGTTAGCCAGTTAGCAGTAGATGGGTTAGTTAGGTGGGTTAGTTAGCTAGTTAGCTAGTTAGCAGTAGGTGGGTTAGTTAGCAGTAGGTGGGTTAGTTAGCCAGTTAGCAGTAGGTGGCTTAGTTAGGTGGGTTAGTTAGCTAGTTAGGAGTAGGTGGGTTAGTTAGCTAGTTAGCTAGTTAGGAGTAGGTGGGTTAGTTAGCAGTAGGTGGGTTAGTTAGCCAGTTAGCAGTAGGTGGGTTAGTTAGCTAGTTAGCTAGTTAGCAGTAGGTGGGTTAGTTAGCAGTAGGTGGGTTAGTTAGCCAGTTAGCAGTAGGTGAGTTAGTTAGCCAGTTAGCAGTAGATGGGTTAGTTAGCCAGTTAGCAGTAGGTGGGTTAGTTAGCTAGTTAGCAGTAGTGGGTTAGTTAGCAGTAGGTGGGTTAGTTAGCCAGTTAGCAGTAGGTGGGTTTAGTAGGTGGGTTAGTTAGCAGTAGGTGGGTTAGTTAGCTTGTCAGCAGTAGGTGGGTTAGTTAGGTGGGTTGTTAGCAGTAGGTGGGTTAGTTAGCTAGTTAGCAGTAGGTGGGTTAGTTAGCAGTAGGTGGGTTAGTTAGCAGTAGGTGGGTTAGTTTGCTAGTTAGCAGTAGGTGGGTTAGTTAGCAGTAGGTGGGTTAGTTAGCTTGTTAGCAGTAGGTGGTTAGTTAGGTGGGTTAGTTTGCTAGTTAGCAGTAGGTGGGTTAGTTAGCAGTAGGTGGGTTAGATAGCCAGTTAGCAGTAGGTGGGTTAGTTAGGTGGGTTAGTTAGCAGTAGGTGGGTTAGTTAGCTTGTTAGCAGTAGGTGGGTTAGTTAGGTGGGTTAGTTAGCAGTAGGTGGGTTAGTTAGCCAGTTAGCAGTAGGTGGGTTAGTTAGGTGGGTTAGTTAGCAGTAGGTGGTTAGTTAGCTTGTTAGCAGTAGGTGGGTTAGTTAGGTGGGTTAGTTAGCAGTAGGTGGGTTAGTTAGCTTGTTAGCAGTAGGTGGGTTTGTTAGGTGGGTTAGTTAGCAGTAGGTGGGTTAGTTAGCTTGTTAGCAGTAGGTGGGTTAGTTAGCTTGTTAGCAGTAGTGGGTTAGTTAGGTGGGTTAGTTAGCAGTAGGTGGGTTAGTTAGCTTGTTAGCAGTAGGTGGTTAGTTAAATCAAATCAAATCAAATCAGGGTTTATTTATAAAGCACACTTAAAAACGATTTTTGGTCGAGCCAAAGTGCTGTACATGCAAATAATAAATAACACGTTAATACAATCACAAAACAGAAGACAATAAATTAAAACAGCAAAAATAAAATCAAACACAGGGAAATGTCAGGAGTCATGCTCCGCTCTGACTAGAAGGCCAGAGAGAAGAAGTGTGTTTTAAGTGTTGATTTAAAAACCCCTAGGGTCTGGGCAGACCTCACATGAAGGGGCAGAGTGTTCCAGAGCCTGGGGCCAGCTGCTGCGAAGGCTCGGTGCCCTCGGGTTTTGAGCCTGGTCTTGGGCACTACCAGCAGCAGCTGGTCAGCAGACCTTAAAGCTCTGGCTGGGGTGTAGCGATGGAGGAGTTCGTCTACATAGGCAGGAGCCAGCCCATTTAGGGCTTTGAAAACAAATAAAAGGATTTTAAAATCAATTCGGAACCGAACTGGAAGCCAGTGCAATGAGGCCAGAATTGGGGTGATGTGGTGACGCTTTTTTGGCCAGTCAGAAGACGTGCAGCTGCGTTCTGCACTAGCTGCAGGCGTCTAATTGAGGCCTGGTCCATACCCACATACAGAGCGTTGCAGTAATCCAGTCTCGAGGTAACAAAGGCGTTAATGACCCTTTCTAGATCTTTAAAAGATAAATAGGACTTGGTTTTGGCCAATAGTCTTATTTTAAAAAAGCAGGATTTGACTACGGTGCTGACCTGCTTATCAAATTTAAAAGTGCTACTGAATGTCACTCCAAGGTTCATGACAGAGAGGAGGACGTTCTCACGGAGAGAGCCCAGAACATCAACCGGAGAGGCCGGAGGCTGGGGTCCAAAAAAGATGACCTCAGTCTTGCTCTCGTTGAGGTTGAGGAAATTTTGGCTCAGCCATGATTTGATCTCTTTTAAGCAGTCCATCAACTGCTGTAGCGAGTGTCCGACACTTGCTTCGAGAGGCAGATAGATCTGTACATCGTCGGCATAGCAGTGGAAGGGAATGTTGTGTTTAGTGAGAATTGAACCTAGGGGCAGTATGTACAGTAAAAAGAGGATGGGGCCCAGGATAGAGCCTTGGGGAACCCCACAGGTAAGAGGGGCTTTGGCAGAGAAGAAGGCACCTAGCTGCACTGAGATGCTACGGTCTGTCAGGTAGGACCTGAACCATGCAAGGGCAGAGCCTGTGATGCCTGCGGACTGTTCAAGCCGTGACAACAGGATGCTATGGTCCACAGTGTCAAAGGCAGCTGTCAGGTCTAACAGCACCAGGACAGCTGGGCTACCTGAGTCGGCGGCTAGGAGCAGATCATTAAAAACTCTTAAAAGGGCTGTTTCAGTACTGTGCATAGGTTTGAAGCCAGACTGAAACTTTTCATGGATGCCATGCGTAGTTAAGAACGACTGTAGCTGGACATAGACTACTCGCTCCAGGGCTTTAGATAAAAAAGGTAGCTGGGAGATGGGCCTAAAATTTGCGAGAATGGAGGGGTCGAGATTTTTCTTTTTAAGTAGTGGCTTGACCACGGCATGTTTGAAGGCAGCTGGGACACATCCTGAGCTAAGAGAGGTGTTTATAAGTAATAAAATACTTGCTCCAACTGATTCGAAAACATCTCTGAGAAGGCGAGAGGGAATGCTGTCTGAGGTGCAGTTTGTCGGCCGCAGGTGCAGTTAGGTGGGTTAGTTAGCAGTAGGTGGGTTAGTTAGCTTGTTAGCAGTAGGTGGGTTAGTTAGGTGGGTTAGTTAGCAGTAGGTGGGTTAGTTAGCTTGTTAGCAGTAGGTGGGTTAGTTAGGTGGGTTAGTTAGCAGTAGGTGGGTTAGTTAGCTTTTAGCAGTAGGTGGGTTAGTTAGCAGTAGGTGGGTTAGTTAGCTTGTTAGCAGTAGGTGGGTTAGTTAGGTGGGTTAGTTAGCAGTAGGTGGGTTAGTTAGCTTGTAGCAGTAGGTGGGTTAGTTAGCAGTAGGTGGGTTAGTTAGCTTGTTAGCAGTAGGTGGGTTAGTTAGCTTGTTAGCAGTAGTGGTTAGTTAGCTGCTGGTTACCTCTAAGACGTATCTGAGCGTGTGCGGATCCTGTTTGACTCTGGAACAGACGACCAATAGGAAATGAGCTTCCTCCTTCTCCGTGAGGGAACCAGGAAGTGCGCAGAGGCGAATCAGCTTCTGGGGCAGAGCATGGATGAAGTCAGATGGTGACATCACAGTGAGAGTCACATGACCACAGACAGCAGTGAGCCTGCTTCACTGCACACTGTTTACCTGAGTATGACCTGAGCACAGCTCAGAGTATAAAGACTTTAAAATCTAATAATATTGATCCATCTTCATCTGTCTGGTGTCCACAGGTGAGCTGCAGGTAAACATCCACCACTCTCTGCTGCATGCTGGGATATTTCCCTTCAGCGTCAGATCTCTGGATTTGAACTCACACACTTCAACGTGTATATTTTCTACTATTGCTTTTTTTTTAATGCTATTTTATTTCAATTTTGAGATGTTTACATTTTGGATTCTTTATTTCTAGTCTTTACATTTTGATTGTACATTGCCATGTCTTTTTGTGCTGCTGCAACGCAAGATCAATAAAGAACTTCTGATCTGATCTCAGTCAGTGTCTCTGACCTGAGGGCGGCGTCTTGCCGTCATTTGACGCTCTTATTCAGCTCGGAACGCCTGAACTCGAGCCGAGGGCGTCCAAAAAAATACAGAAGATCGAGTTTTTTTCTCAAAGCGTGTTCCTGTGACGGAAAGTGTACTGCCGGCGAGCCTTGACGGGGGTGCTAGTGGAGCACGCGCGTGAACTGCGAGCGCCGGAGCCTCGCAGCGGTGAAACTGAGGCTCCGTGGTAAACTGTGGTAACATGAAGAGCCGTTTGGGAGCCGAAAGAGCCGGCTCTTCTTATGGCGCATTTCCACTACACGGCCTCGCTCGGTATGGTTAGGCCTTGTTAGGCCTGGCTCACTTTATGGCGCATTTCCATTACAGTTTAGTAGCTGGGGCAGTAACTATAGTAACGCAGTGTAGGCGAGCCGTGACGTCATCTTCAATGCGAAACACAAAACCAACATCAGCCGTTAGCTGTTAGCCCTCAGAGCTCACAGCTCCTCATATCTGTTCAGAAACTAGACACAAGTGAAACAAGTCCAAACCACAGCCTGTCTGTGTCATGGAGAATACAGGCGCTGCTTTATTTCTGTCTGCAGGCCGTTGTTGTGAGTGTGGACGGAGCATATACTGCGTTAGCTTAGCCGATCTCCATTCAGACAACACGCATTTCAAAAGGTGTCTCTCCTGCCGTCTGTCTGCAGACTTGTCAAAGCATTAATTCATGTGTTTACTAACCGGTATCAGTATGTTGTTACTTCGGCATCATTTAGAAACGTATTACAATTAAATCACGGTCACATCTGTTCATCTTGTTGTAGTTGTAGCCCCCTTGCCAGCGATTCTCTCTCTAGTTTAGCATACTCAGCCCGACTCAGCCTGGTTGTTGGCCCGGAAAGAACCTCCATTTTATGGGGCCAGAAAAACTGTGAAATAGTACCCGCTAGCCGGAACTACGCCAAGTGGAAACGCAACCAAAAATGGGCCGGGCACGGCACGCTTAAAGCGTGAGTTACCTGTACAGGTCAGTGTCTCCCAGGTGAGAGTTACCTGTACAGGTCAGTGTCTCCAGGTGAGTTAC
Source organism: Dissostichus mawsoni (assembly GCA_011823955.1). Lineage (NCBI taxonomy): Eukaryota > Metazoa > Chordata > Actinopteri > Perciformes > Nototheniidae > Dissostichus > Dissostichus mawsoni. The sequence continues at coordinate 2,570,047 of JAAKFY010000004.1, read as the reverse complement.
CTGTACAGGTCAGTGTCTCCAGGTGAGAGTTACCTGTACAGGTCTGTGTCTCCCAGGTGAGAGTTACCTGTACAGGTCAGTGTCTCCCAGGTGAGAGTTACCTGTACAGGTCAGTGTCTCCCAGGTGAGAGTTACCTGTACAGGTCTGTGTCTCCCAGGTGAGAGTTACCTGTACAGGTCAGTGTCTCCCAGGTGAGAGTTACCTGTACAGGTCTGTGTCTCCCAGGTGAGAGTTACCTGTACAGGTCTGTGTCTCCCAGGTGAGAGTTACCTGTACAGGTCAGTGTCTCCAGGTGAGAGTTACCTGTACAGGTCAGTGTCTCCCAGGTGAGAGTTACCTGTACAGGTCTGTGTCTCCCAGGTGAGAGTTACCTGTACAGGTCTGTGTCTCCCAGGTGAGAGTTACCTGTACAGGTCAGTGTCTCCCAGGTGAGAGTTACCTGTACAGGTCTGTGTCTCCCAGGTGAGAGTTACCTGTACAGGTCTGTGTCTCCCAGGTGAGAGTTACCTGTACAGGTCTGTGTCTCCCAGGTGAGAGTTACCTGTACAGGTCTGTGTCTCCCAGGTGAGAGTTACCTGTACAGGTCAGTGTCTCCAGGTGAGTTACCTGTACAGGTCTGTGTCTCCCAGGTGAGAGTTACCTGTACAGGTCAGTGTCTCCAGGTGAGTTACCTGTACAGGTCTGTGTCTCCCAGGTGAGAGTTACCTGTACAGGTCAGTGTCTCCCAGGTGAGAGTTACCTGTACAGGTCAGTGTCTCCAGGTGAGTTACCTGTACAGGTCTGTGTCTCCCAGGTGAGAGTTACCTGTACAGGTCTGTGTCTCCCAGGTGAGAGTTACCTGTACAGGTCAGTGTCTCCCAGGTGAGAGTTACCTGTACAGGTCAGTGTCTCCCAGGTGAGAGTTACCTGTACAGGTCTGTGTCTCCCAGGTGAGAGTTACCTGTACAGGTCAGTGTCTCCAGGTGAGTTACCTGTACAGGTCTGTAGACGGTGACCAGCGGCAGCAAAGGCTTCTGGACCTGAGACAGCAGCTTAGAGAAGAACAGCAACACCTGCTGCACCATACCTGGGGGGTACTGGGGGGGGGGGGGGAGGAGATGAGAGGACTCTTTAATGTGAGTTCAAAACAAACATGAAGCTATATTAATGAAAGATATTTACCTGAGCCTTCCCCAGCGTCACCAGAGTCTCCAGCAGCTTGTGCTGCAGCAGATACTGCAGACACGCTCCAGAGTCCTACACACACACACACACACACACACCACACACACACACACACACACACACACACACACACACACACACACACACACACACACACACACACACACACACACACACACACACACACACCACACACACACACACACACACACACACACCACACACACACACACACCACACACACACACACACAAATATATACACACAACCATAACAATACATACACAAACACAACCATCAGGTGTGTGTGTCCAGGTGTGTGTGTCCAGGTGTGTGTGTCCATGTGTGTGTGTCCAGCTGTGTGTGTTCAGGTGTGTGTGTCCATGTGTGTGTGTCCATGTGTGTGTGTCCATGTGTGTGTGACCAGGTGTGTGTGTCCAGGTGTGTGTGTCCAGGTGTGTGTGTCCAGGTGTGTGTTACCTGTTGTTTCTCCTCGTACACCAGGATGTCCAGCATCTGTTTGAGACGCCACGGATCTCTGTCTGTTTGACAGGACGACTGTCATCTACACACACACAGAGAGAGAGAGAGAGAGAGACACACACACACACACACACACACACACACACACAGAGAGAGAGAGACACACACACAGAGAGAGAGAGAGAGAGAGAGAGAGAGAGAGAGGAGAGAGAGAGAGAGAGAGAGAGAGAGAGAGAGAGAGAGAGAAGAGAGAGAGAGAGAGAGAGAGAGAAGAGAGAGAGAGAGAGAGAGAGAGAGAGAGAGACACACACACACACACACACACACACACAGTGGGTGACTGTGACTGTGACTGTGATTGGCTGGGCAGGATCAGGTGTGTCTGCAGGTTAAAGCCTCACCTGTCGTCTCGATGTAATATTAGTGATCGACTTCCAGTGATCCAAAAACGATTCGAGCAGATCCACTGTGGGCTCCCTCTGAGAGACAGACAGGTGAGAGAGAGACAGGTGAGAGAGAGACAGGTGAGACAGACAGGTGAGAGAAGACAGGTGAGAGACAGACAGGTGAGAGAGAGACAGGTGAGAGAGAGACAGGTGAGAGAGAGACAGGTGAGAGACAGACAGGTGAGAGAGAGACAGGTGAGAGAGAGACAGGTGAGAGAGAGACAGGTGAGAGACAGACAGGTGAGAGAGACAGGTGAGAGAGAGACAGGTGAGAGACAGACAGGTGAGAGAGAGACAGGTGAGAGACAGACAGGTGAGAGAGAGACAGGTGAGAGAGAGACAGGTGAGAGACAGACAGGTGAGAGAGAGACAGGTGAGAGAGAGACAGGTGAGAGAGAGACAGGTGAGAGACAGACAGGTGAGAGACAGACAGGTGAAAGAGAGACAGGTGAGAGAGAGACAGGTGAGAGGCAGATAGGTGAGAGACAGACAGGTGAGAGACAGACAGGTGAGAGGCAGATAGGTGAGAGACAGACAGGAGAGACAGACAGGTGAGAGGCAGACAGGTGAGAGAGAGACAGGTGAGAGAGAGACAGGTGAGAGACAGACAGGTGAGAGAGAGACAGGTGAGAGGCAGATAGGTGAGAGACAGACAGGTGAGAGACAGATAGGTGAGAGACAGACAGGTGAGAGACAGATAGGTGAGAGAGAGACAGGTGAGAGACAGATAGGTGAGAGACAGACAGGTGAGAGACAGATAGGTGAGAGAGAGACAGGTGAGAGAGAGACAGGTGAGAGACAGACAGGGAGAGACAGACAGGTGAGAGACAGACAGGTGAGAGACAGACAGGTGAGAGAGAGACAGGTGAGAGACAGGTGAGAGAGAGACAGGTGAGAGACAGACAGGTGAGAGAGAGACAGGTGAGAGACAGACAGGTGAGAGAGAGACAGGTGAGAGACAGACAGGTGAGAGAGAGACAGGTGAGAGACAGACAGGTGAGAGAGACAGGTGAGAGAGAGACAGGTGAGAGAGAGACAGGTGAGAGACAGACAGGTGAGAGACAGACAGGTGAGAGAGAGACAGGTGAGAGACAGACAGGTGAGAGAGAGACAGGTGAGAGAGAGACAGGTGAGAGACAGACAGGTGAGAGAGAGACAGGTGAGAGAGACAGGTGAGAGAGACAGGTGACAGACAGACAGGTGAGACAGACAGGTGAAAGAGAGACAGGTGAGAGAGAGACAGGTGAGAGGCAGATAGGTGAGAGACAGACGGTGAGAGACAGACAGGTGAGAGGCAGATAGGTGAGAGACAGACAGGTGAGAGACAGACAGGTGAGAGGCAGACAGGTGAGAGAGAGACAGGTGAGAGAGAGACAGGTGAGAGACAGACAGGTGAGAGAGAGACAGGTGAGGCAGATAGGTGAGAGACAGACAGGTGAGAGACAGATAGGTGAGAGACAGACAGGTGAGAGACAGATAGGTGAGAGAGAGACAGGTGAGAGACAGATAGGTGAGAGACAGACAGGTGAGAGACAGATAGGTGAGAGAGAGACAGGTGAGAGAGAGACAGGTGAGAGACAGACAGGGGAGAGACAGACAGGGGAGAGAGACAGGTGAGAGACAGACAGGTGAGAGACAGACAGGTGAGAGAGACAGGTGAGAGAGAGACAGGTGAGAGACAGACAGGTGAGAGACAGACAGGTGAGAGAGACAGACAGGTGAGAGGCAGATAGGTGAGAGAGAGACAGGTGAGAGACAGACAGGTGAGAGACAGACAGGTGAGAGACAGACAGGTGAGAGAAAGACAGGTGAGAGACAGACAGGTGAGAGGCAGATAGGTGAGAGAGAGACAGGTGAGAGACAGACAGTGTGTGTGTGTGTGTGTGTGTGTGTGTGTGTGTGTGTGTGTGTGTTGTGTGTGTGTGTGTGTGTGTGTGTGTGGTGTGTGTGTGTGTGTGTGTGTGTGTGTGTGTGTGTGTGTGTGTTGTGGTGTGTGTGTGTTTGTGTGTGTTAGATGATCTCACTTTTTGATGTTAAACACGACTAAAACTGAAGTTATTGTACTCGGCCCAAAGAATCTACGTAACAAATTATCTAAAGATATACTAACTATGGATGGCATTAATTTGGCCTCCAGTGAGACTGTAAGGAATCTTGGTGTTATATTTGATCAGGATTTATCCTTTAACGCCCACATGAAATCAATCTCAAGGACCGCCTTCTTCCATCTACGTAACATTGCAAAAATCAGGCATATCTTGCCTCAAAACGATGCAGAGAAACTAGTCCATGCATTTGTTACTTCAAGGCTAGATGATTGTAACTCTCTATTATCAGGGTGTACCAAGAAGTCAGTTAAGTCGCTTCAGCTGATTCAAAATGCTGCAGCACGTGTACTAACCAGAGTTAGGAAAAGGGACCACACATTACTCCTGTTCTGGCTGCCTTACACTGGCTCCCTATAGAACATAGGATAGAATTTAAATTCTTCTTCTGTCTGCCTACAAAGCCTTAATGGGCAGGCGCCATCTTACCTTAAAGAACTCACCCTACTGTCCTACCTAGGGCATTGCGTTCCTAGAATGCAGGGTTGTTGGTTGTTTCCTAGAGTCTCTAAAGTACAATGGAGCCAGAGCCTTTCTTATCAAGCTCCACTTTTGTGGAATCAGCTTCCAGTTTGTGTTCGGGCGGCAACACCCTATCCGTTTTTAAAGAGTGCGCTTAAGACCTTC
>JAAKFY010000004.1:2538846-2564221 GCA_011823955.1 Dissostichus mawsoni | reverse complement strand
TTAATTTTCAAAATACGAAACAGATCATGCATTTTAGCCATGCCTCATTTTGTCTCACTCCAGCTATGTCTTTGCAAGGTCTGATTCAGCTGACCACGCCCCCATGCGGAAGAGGGGGGCGTGACACGGCCCCGGCACGAGCGTCATGTTATCATGCTTGCTGTGATTACGAGTGGAGAGTCAACATGGCCCAACCTCTCATTCCCCTGATTGGTGGAGAGTTGACCAATCAGGCGGAGTGCGCCTACATTACGTCAAAAAGGTGCAAAAAAAATCCACCCGTATCAAATCCGTTGCAGCCCCGTTTTTAGAGATTTGGGTATGGAGGAAAAGAGAGAGGGTTGTGTTTTCTGACACTTTGTGAGTTCCCTGGAACACCGGGGACACATATGTATGTAAAAAGACATCACAAAGTGCATTTTGCATGATAGGTCCCCTTTAAGTTTCACTTTGGATTGCATGATGTAGCCCAGCGCAACACCTTCATCACACATGTTGCAACCTGTTTGTACCATTTTCAGGCGATTTGTAATCTGTTCTAGAGAAACGATGTGATTTTGGATATTTGTGGAGTTAGGTGATCCTTGGTATGAAAAGGTTGAGAAACACTGATCTACAGGTGACAACAGCTTAGTTTAGAATAAATCACAGGTGTTGTGTAAAATAATACGACAATGGGGTTGAAGAGACGGCATGATTTTGTTCCAGAAAGCAAAGTTAATTTAATTTTAAATGTAAACTCCCAACTACATTTATTGAAATGAGAAAAACGTTTGAGATGAAATCAATCACGTGAACAATCACATATACAATCACGTGATCAATCACGTGAACAATCACATATACAATCAAGTGAACAATCACGTGTACAATCACATATACAATCACGTGAACAATCACGTGTACAATCACGTGAACAATCACGTGTACAATCACATATACAATCACGTGAACAATCACGTGTACAATCACGTGAACAATCACGTGTACAATCACATATACAATCACGTGAACAATCACGTGTACAATCACGTGAAACAATCACGTGTACAATCACATATACAATCACGTGAACAATCACGTGTACAATCACGTGAACAATCACGTGTACAATCACATATACATCACGTGAACAATCACGTGTACAATCACGTGAACAATCACGTGTACAATCACGTGAACAATCACGTGTACAATCACATATACATCACGTGAACAATCACGTGTACAATCACATGATACAATCACGTAACAATCACGTGAACAATCACGTGTACAATCACGTGTACACACGTGTCACGTGTACAATCACCAATTGAACAATCACGTGTACAATCACATTACAATCACGTAACAATCACATATACAATCACGTGTACAATCACGTGTGTGTATCAATTGATGTTATTTAATCTGATCATGCATGAATAACCACTGTTATAATGATAACTTTTATTCATTTTTTCATTTAATTTGAACTAGACAAGAGAATCAAGCAGACCCCCAAAGACTTGCCCCTCCTGAGATGATTAGCACAGAAGTCTTCTCCATCGTTGGAGGATGCTGGCAGTAATCGTTGTCAATCCAGGAGCATCTCAAGAGGACTGTTCGCTTCCTGCCTCAGATCAAGATGCAGACGAGTTGTTCGAGTCAGACTCCGCTCTTGCAGTTCATGCATCTATGGAAGACTTTGAAGTACAGGTTGGACCTATTTCTGGATATGGTGGTGAGGACGACACTCTTCCCTGGAATCCACATCACCTCAACTCTTTGCAGGTATATTGTAGGAATATGTTTTTTGTAATAGTCCTGCAAAGTGTTACTTTTGTTTTAATGAAAAGAAATTTCAAATAATGTTTTTGTCTATAAATGTCCAAAAAAGAAAAGAGTTGCTATTCCAAGTCCACACAGCCCGAGCTGAGGTCTTAGATGACTTGTTTAGTCCAACCACAGTCACAATTGAAAGATATTGAGAATATGTGAGATAAAGCATAAACACATCAGATCCAGACCCACAGAATAATTAGTGCTTTTACATGAAAAAGAAATAGCTGAATTGATGCATGCTTGTCAGGTTTGATGATCGATTGTCTGTCAACTCATTTATTCACTTATCAATTTGTAATCACACCTAATTAAAACGTGTTTTTATCTTTCAGCATTCAACACTGAATGACGATGCAGCATCACCAAGGGGATCTGAAAAAGAAGTCCACTATGTGAAATCCAGACGGGTAAACATAGTTCAGGATGTTCTAAATGTCTTCATGGATCCGAAAGTAATGGAAGTGCAACTGATAATGGAGTTAATAAATGAGAAAGCTTTGGACGGTGAGGGGTCTGAAGAGAAGTGCTCTGCCTTCTGGGACAGTGCGAGGGGGAGATGCGAGTGCCCAGACTGCGGCCAGATCCTTCGGAGAAGGAATGGCAAGCTGTTGGTCGAGTATGGATAAAAGGATATATGGACCACATATCAGACTGTCACCAGCTTCATTCTTTCATGTTGTCAGGAGTCAGTTCTGTGGATGAAGACTTTCTATGATGTCCTTTCTGAGATATCTTTCAGTGACCGAGCGAGAAGCAGTTGAGAAAGTGCTAGAAGGAAACCTGGAAGGAGTAGATGAGGAGGACTCACTGGACCTCTCTTCACGAATGGGCTCACACTGTCTGCCCTCTAAAGACAAAATACGGGCTGCAATTGTAGTCATGGCGCACAAAGCTCTTCTTCAAGAGCCAAGTTTCATCATTGACGGTTCCACTCCAGTATTCACGATGCTGTGCCGAGGCGATTAACAAGAGAGCATAATGGAGCTTCATGAGAACAAGAGGCCAACAAACAGGAAAGGTGCCCAGAGGATAAAGCCGTCAAATGAAAGCCTGAATCCACAGGAACAGGCAGCCCTTACTTACCTGCTACGGTACGTCAGAAGCCTTGACCAAAGACAACTGGAGATCTTCTTGCGCTTCTGCACAGGGTCCTCTGTGCTATGCAAGGACAGCATTGAAGTGACTTTGAACAGGTTGCGTGGGTTAAGTGGCAGGCCTGTGGAGCAGTCCTGGAGTCGCCATGCTCCTACAGCTCCTACCCAGATCTCCGTGCAGAGCTAGACAGCGTCCTGTCCGGTGATTGCTTTACAATGAATGTTCTGTAGTGGATGCAAGGGATCTCATACATTTCACTTCATATTGGCACTTTGAATCCTGTGGCATTTGCTGATTTGAAGAAGTTTCTGCATATTGCATTTAGCAGCTAAATACTGTTCAAGCCTTCAGGTTACGTGTCTGACTGACATCTCCAACACAATGCATTCTAAGTGGTTTTTCCAACTTAAATATATTTGACTCTTCATTTTGAAAAACTCCATAGCACCTTATCCAAGTTCCATGGACTGCAATTTGATGAAGGGAGTAACAACACAAGTACATTCCAAAGTGTGTTGTTGAATAGATTCATTATTTTACAGTAGGTTTCTTTTTCTATAAGGATTCTTTTTGCCGAATGAGTTTACAGAATGATAAGCACTCAGAAGTCCTTTCAGCACAGAGCTGATGCCTGTGCCAAACTCCTACTGTAACAACACAAGCAACATGTTTGGCCTTGTTCTGTTTATTTGAAGCTTTTACTGTAACAATTGTAATCCATCATTGTTCAATAAAAGGTGGAGTTTCTCATGATATCATCCCTATTGTTTTTCCTATGTTCATGTGTCACCTACCTAATATCTGATGTAAAGGCAGCATATTATTACATCTATTATTAACTGTCCTATACACAACAAAGTGTCTACTTCCATTAGCTCCATTAAGAAAAGGCAATACTCTAATGGAATTCCTCTTATGCAAGTACAAATACATTTCCTGATAAACAACGACAAAAGATATAACTGTGACTTCCCAACAAGATATCTCGCACAGCGGTGTTTCTAGCAGTCACTTCTGTGTAGTTCCAAACCTTGAGAATGAAAACAGCAACACTAGTAATAGTAATACCACTATCGTGAGACGTCAATCTGAAGACAGTCCTTTACACAATCCTTTTCTTCCCTATGCTTATTGTTTGTACAATTATTAAACATTTTTGACTATTCATTCAATTCAACTAACCTTCAATACTCAGAGGGGTGTCTGGGTTATTACGTTTCCTTATTTATAGTCCACCAGTCAGAGAACATGAACACCAAGTATATACACTACTGCTTCAAAGTTCACTCACAAATGTAAAAATACAATTTGATCGATTGTGAGATTGGTTTCATTTAGTTCCTTTCAAATGTAGTTTCATCTCAAGTCACAGAGAAGATGGGATTGTATTCCTTAAATCCAGGTACAAATCCAACGCTTGATAAGAATCAGCAGGAAGATTCAACAGTGACTCCTTCATCAGAAGGTTGCAGATGTTGTAGATGTCTGTGTCACATGGCCCTGCTGGTCTGAATGTGCAGTTACTCCGACACAGCTGTGTGTCAGCTCCTTCCACTGAGGAGACGCAGTCCTCAGTGGAAGGAGCTGACACACAGCTGTGTGTCACAGCTGTGTGTCAGCTCCTTCCACTGAGGAGACGCAGTCCTCAGTGGAAGGAGCAGACACACAGCTGTGTGTCTGCTCCTTCCACTGAGGACTGCGTCCCTCAGTGGAAGGAGCAGACACACAGCTGTGTCAGCTCCTTCCACTGAGGAGACGCAGTCCTCAGTGGAAGGAGCTGACACACAGCTGTGTCAGCTCCTTCCACTGAGGACGCAGTCCTCAGTGAAGGAGCAGACACACAGCTGTGTGTCTGCTCCTTCCACTGAGGAGACGCAGTCCTCAGTGGAAGGAGCTGACGCTGTGTGTCTGCTCCTTCCACTGAGGAGACGCAGTCCTCAGTGGAAGGAGCAGACACACAGCTGTGTGTCTGCTCCTTCCACTGAGGAGACGCAGTCCTCAGTGGAAGGAGCTGACGCTGTGTGTCTGCTCCTTCCACTGAGGAGACGCAGTCCTCAGTGGTGGAGAGTTCTGGGAACATGTACATGACTTTGGGCCGACCGCTGGGTACTCGGTCATTCTTTGATGGTCTGATGACATGAATCCCACACACAGGTGGTCTCATCCAACTCGTCCTGGAAAACAGTTGATAAGGTATGAAAAAAGTTCACTGATATCAGTTACACAATTTGATATTGTCATGAGGTAATTAGATGAGAGGGCTTTAAATAAAAAAAGGTTATTTTTTTGATAAACAAAAGGGAAAAGTAAAGTGAATTCATCTTAATAAACAACCACATGTTCACTGTGAAACTATCTCTTCTCCCATACTCTCTCTTTCATTTGCATCCCTTAACATTCTTTTAACATCATCTTGAAATTGATATTTAACGTGCCTGACTTCAATAATAATAATTATAATAATAACAATAACAGCAATGATAGTAATACTTATTCTTTATTATATTTAAAATAATAAGAACAACAATGTTGCAGCTAGAGATCAGGCGGACAACGCTTCTCTTTCTGCACTCGTCACAACTTGATGGTGTTCCTCCACGACGAGTCAACTTAGAAGAAACCCTTATTCTCTTGCCTACACTGCTCTGCTGATTCGTTCAATGTTACCACCGTGTCTTCTCTTGTTTACTCACAGCCTGTGGCGAACGCTAGCAACAACAACAACAACATTTCCAAATGAATAAGCTTAGAGCACAATGCTTTTTGCTTGATGTATGTTTCATGTGTTGTTTTAATAGAAAAGTGTGTTGGGACTAGCTTAATTGTAATGCTGCACTGACTGATTGATTGATTGATTGATAGATAGATAATAATTTCATAATGTTTTCTAAATTGTGTGTGAGAAATCTGCTTTCCTCCTAAATCGATAAGCAATATCTGTTTATTGAAAATCAATAGCAACATGTAAACTCAGCCATGTCTGCTAATGAGAGAATGTATTCAGCATATGCTTTGTTTTGTGCAGAGAAGGTCGTTTGTGTTCAATATGAAACATGTTAAACTACATTTGTAGATTACCTGAACGATGCCCATGAAACAGAACGGTCCAATCGACCCCGGTTCTTCAGATCTGTAAACACACAGATGTAGAACTCCATTGAGTCCCTCCGGAGGAAACCCACCAACTGTCTGCCCTCTGATTGGCCGTGCCCTTCGATGTCAGAGCCGTCCTGTATATTGCGTCGGACAAAACGCTGAACGTCCCTGACTTTAACGTTTTCTGTTCCTCTCACAATCCTCGGACAGCCTCCCAATTTCTCGACAGCCTCCATGTAGTGACCTCCAACAATGTTATCGCTGCTCGTGGTGAATGCATTCGTCCAAATGATTTGTCTTGAAACCCCGTCAATGCAGCCGTAGATTCCAAATGGCTTCAACTTATCGGAGGAGTCTAAGTGCCAAATATAATTCGGTCCTTTGGCAAAATAGCTTCGGCGATGGAGACGTCTGGAGGCTCTGAGTTCAACACCCTACGATCTGGTTCTTTGAGGATTAAATCTTCTTTTCTGACGAGTAATCCATTCTCCTGGCATTTTGTGAACGTCCACCGATGCCCATGAAGTTGGCCAGATGTTTGTAATTGTTCAGAGATAAAGTAATTACCCTCAAACGTGAGTATTTTCTTGCGCCGGGACAGACGACAAGACTTCAAAATCCGTTTTAAATGCCGTTCGGAGGGAATGTAACGGAGACGACGTGCAAGCAGGACCGCAATGTCCGAGATTAAAATATACCTTTCCACTGTCATTTCTAAACGTATACATACAGGTCTGCATTGAAATGTTGGTCTACTGTGCTCCACGTCCTCCTTGGCGCACTGGTAAACAGGAAGTGGATTCAAAAATAAAGTCAGGATAACGGATTAGTTTCTCGTGCGCACGAGAAACTATCCGTTATCCTGACTTTTTTTTATCTCTCTCTGTTTTTTTTTGTTTTTTCCATGTCCCTTTAGGGGCTCCGTATATTCATTATATTATATATATTCATTATATGATATTCATTATATCATATTCATTATATTATATTCATTATATTATTCATTATATTATATTCATTATATCATATTCATTATATATCATTATATTATATCATATTCCTTATATCATATTCATTATATTATATTCATTATATTATATTCATTATATTATATTATATTCATTATATGATATTCATTATATCATATTCATTATATTATATTCATTATATTATATTCATTATATTATATTCATTATATATTCATTTATTATATTCATTATATCATATTCATTATATTATATTCATTATATTATATTCATTATATTATATTCATTATATTATATCATATTCATTATATGATATTCATTATATCATATTCATTATATATTCATTATATTATATTCATTATATTATATTCATTATATCATATTCATTATATTATATTCATTATATCATATTCATTATATTATATTCATTATATTATATTCATTATATTATATTCATTATATTATATCATATTCCTTATATCATATTCCTTATATCATATTCATTATATTATATTCATTATATTATATTCATTATATTATATTCATTATATTATATTCATTATATCATATTCATTATATTATATTCATTATATTATATCATATTCCTTATATCATATTCCTTATATCATATTCATTATATTATATTCATTATATTATATTCATTATATTATATTCATTATATTATATTCATTATATCATATTCATTATTTATTCATTATATTATATCATATTCCTATATCATATTCATTATATTTATTCATTATATTATATTATATTCATTATATGATATTCATTATATCATATTCATTATATTATATTCATTATATTATATTCATTATATTATATTCATTATATCATATTCATTATATTATATTCATTATATTATATCATATTCATTATTATTCATTATATTATATTCATTATATTATATTCATTATATTATATTATATTCATTATATGATATTCATTATATCATATTCATATATTATATTCATTATATTATATTCATTATATTATATTCATTATATCATATTCATTATATTATATTCATTATATCAATTTCATTATATTATATTCATTATATTATATCATATTCCTTATATCATATTCCTTATATCATATTCATTATATTATTCATTATATTATATTCATTATATTATATTCATTATATTATATTCATTATATCATATTCATTATATTATATTCATTATATTATATCATATTCCTTATATCATATTCATTATATTATATTCATTATATTATATTCATTATATTATATTCATTATATTATATTCATTATATTATATTCATTATATTATATTCATTATATCATATTCATTATATTATATTCATTATATTATATCATATTCCTTATCATATTCATTATATTATATTCATTATATTATATTCATTATATTATATTCATTATATTATATTCATTATATCATATTCATTATATTATATTCATTATATTATATTCCTTATATCATATTCATTATATTATATTCATTATATTATATTCATTATATTATATTCATTATATCTATTCATTATATTATTCATTATATTATATTCATTATATCATTTCATTATATTCATTATATATTCATATTCATTATATCATATTCATTATTTATATTCATTATATTATATTCATTATATTATATTCACTATATTATATTCATTATATTATATCATATTCATTATATTCATTATATTATATCATATTCATTATATTTATATATTCATTATATTATATCATATTCATTATATTATATTCATTATATTATTCACTATATTATATTCATTATATTATATCATATTCATTATATTATATTCATTATATTATATTCATTATATTATATCATTCATTATTATATTCATTATATTATATTCATTATATTATATCATATTCATTATATTATATTCATTATATTATATTCATTATATCATATTATATTCATTATATTATATTCATTATATTATATTCATTATATTATATTCATTATATTATATTATATTCATTATATCATATTCATTATATTATATTCATTATATTATATTCATTATATTATATCATATTCATTATATCATATTCATTATATCATATTCATTATATTATATTCATTATATTATATTCATTATATTATATCATATTCATTATATCATATTCATTATATCATATTCATTATATTATATTCATTATATTATATTCATTATATTATATTCATTATATCATATTCATTATATCATATTCATTATATTATATTCATTATATTATATTCATTATATTATATTCATTATATTATATCATATTCATTATATCATATTCATTATATTATATTCATTATATTATATTCATTATATTATATCATATTCATTATATTATATTCATTATATTACTTCATTATTTATATTCATTATATCATATTCATTATATTATATCATATTCATTAATCATATTCTTATATTATATTCATTATATTATATCATATTCATTTATTATATTCATTATATTATATTCATTATATTATATTCATTATATTATATTCATTATATTATATTCATTATATTATATTCATTATATCATATTCATTATATTATATTCATTATATTTATTCATTATATCATATTCATTATATTATATTATATATATTCATTATATCATATTCATTATATTATATTCATTATATTATATTCATTATATTATATTCATTATATTATATTATATTCATTATATTATATCATATTCATTATATTATATTCATTATATTATATTCATTATATTATATTCATTATATATATCATATTCATTATATTATATTATATTCATTATATTATATCATATTCATTATATTATATTATATTCATTATATATATTCATTATATTTCATTCATTAATTTATTCATTATATTATATTATATTCATTATATTATATTCATTATATCATATTCATTATATTATATTCATTATATTATATTATATTCATTATATTATATTCATTATATTATTTCATTATATTATATCATATTCATTATATTATATTCATTATATTATATTCATTATATTATATCATATTCATTATATTATATTATATTCATTATATTATATTCATTATATATATTCATTATATTATATTCATTATATTATATCATATTCATTATATTATATTATATTCATTATATTATATTATATTCATTATATTATATTCATTATATTATATTCATTATATTATATTATATTCATTATATTATATTATATTCATTATATTATATTATATTCATTATATTATATTCATTATATTAGATTCATTATATTATATTCATTATATTATATCATATTCATTATATTATATTCATTATATTATATTCATTATATTATATCATATTCATTATATTATATCATATTCATTATATTATATTCATTATATTATATTATATTCATTATATTATATTCATTATATTATATTCATTATATTATATTATATTCATTTATTATTTCATTATATTATATCATATTCATTATATCATATTCATTATATTATATTCATTATATTATATTATATTCATTATATTATATTCATTATATTATATTCATTATATTAATTCATTATATTATATCATATTCATTATATTATATTCATTATATTATATCATATTCATTATAATATTCATTATATTATATCATATTCATTATATTATATTCATTATATTATATTCATTATATCATATTCTTATTTATATTCATTATATTATATTCATTTATTATATTCATTATATTATATTATTTCATTATATTATATTCATTATATTATATTCATTATATTATATATATTCATTATATTATATCATATTCATTATATTATATTCTTTATATTATATTCATTATATTATATTCATTATATTATATTATATTCATTATATTATATCATATTCATTATATTATATTCATTATATTATATTCATTATATTATATTCATTATATTATATCATATTCATTATATATATTCATTATATTATATTCATTATATTATATCATATTCATTATATTATATTCATTATATTATATTCATTATATCATATTTATTATTATATCATATTCATTATATTATATTTCATTATATTATAACATATTCATTATATTATATTCATATTCATTATATTATATTATATTCATTATATTATATTCATTAATATTATATTCATTATATTATATTCATTATATTATATTATATTCATTATATTTATTCATTTATATATTCATTATATTATATTCATTATATTATATTATATTCATTATATTATATTCATTATATTATATTCATTATATTATATCATATTCATTATATATATTCATTATATTATATCATATTCATTATATTATATTCATTATATTATATTCATTATATTATATTCATTATATTATATCATATTCATTATATTATATCATATTCATTATATTATTTCATTATATTATATTCATTATATTATATCATATCATTATATTATATTCATTATATTATATTCATTATATCATATTTATTATATTATATCATATTCATTATATTATATTCATTATATTATAACATATTCATTATATTATATTCATTTATATTATATTCATTAATATATCATATCATTCTATTATATTATATTCATTATATTATATCATATTCATTTATTATATCATATTCATTATATTTATATCATTATATTATATTAATTATATTATATTCATTATATCATATTCATTATATTATATCATATTCATTATATTATATTCATTATATTATATTCATTATATTATATTATATTCATTATATTATATTATATTCATTATATTATATCATATTCATTATATTATATTCATTATATTATATATATAATTATATTATATTCATTATATTATATTATATTCATTATATTATATTATATTCATATATTATATCATTATATTATATTCATTATATTATATTATATTCATTATATTATATTCATTATATTATATTATATTCATTATATTATAGTATATTCATTATATTATATTCATTATATTATATTCATTATATTATATTATTATTATATTTATATTCATTATATTATATTATATTCATTATATTATATTCATTATATTATATTCATTATTATATATATATTCATTATATTATATTCATTATATTATATTATATTCATTATATTATATTCATTATATTATATTCATTATATAATATTATATTCATTATATTATATCATATTCATTATATTATATTATATTCATTATATTATTCATTATATTATATTCATTATATTATATTATATTCATTATATTATATCATTATATTATATTCATTATATTATATTATATTCATATATTATATCATATTCATTATATTATATTCATTATATTATATATATTCATTATATTATATTCATTATATTATATTATATTAATTATATTATATTCATTATATATATTATATTCATTATATTATATTATATTCATTATATTATATTATATTCATTATATTATATTCATTATATTATATTCATTATATATATTATATTCATTATATATATATATTCATTATTTATATTCATTATATATATTCATTATATTATATTATTATATTATATTATATTCATTATATTATATTATATTCATTATATTATATTCATTATATTATATTCATTATATTATATTATATTCATTATATTATATTCATTATATTATATTATATTATATTATATTCATTATATTTATTATTATTATAATATTATATTCAATATTATATTATATTCATTAATTATATTATATTCATTATATATTCATTATATTATATTCATTATATTATATTCATTATATTATATTATATTCATTATATTATATTATTCATTATATTATATTCATATATTATTTCATTATATTATATTATATTCAGTATATTATATTATACTCATTATATCATATTCATTATATCATATTCATTATATTATATTCATTATCCATCCATCCATCCATCTTCTCCCGCTTATCCGTGGTCGGGTCGCGGGGGTAGCAGTTCCAGCAGAGAGCCCCAAACTTTCTTTTCCCTGGCCACATCAACCAGCTCTGACTGGGGGATCCCAAGGCGCTCCCAGGCCAGCGAAGAGATATAATCCCTCCACCTGGTCCTAGGTCTACCCCTTGGTCTCTCCCAGCTGGACGTGCCTGGAACACCTCCCTAGGGAGGCGCCCAGGTGGCATCCTTACTAGGTGCCCGAACCACCTCAACTGGCTCCTTTCGACGCGAAGGAGGAGCGGTTCAACTCCGAGTCCCTCCCGGATGACTGAACTTCTCACCTTATCCCTAAGGGAGACGCCAGCCACCCTGCGGAGAAAACCCATCTCGGCCGCTTGTATCCGCGATCTCGTTCTTTCGGTCATGACCCATCCTTCATGACCATAGGTGAGGGTAGGAACGAAAATGGCCCGGTAGACAGAGAGCTTTGCCTTCTGGCTCAGCTCTCTTTTCGTCACAACGGTGCGGTAAAGCGACTGCAGTACCGCTCCCGCTGCTCCGATTCTCCGGCCCATCTCACGCTCCATTGTTCCCTCACTCGAGAACAAGACCCCGAGATACTTGAACTCCTTCACTTGGGGTAAGGACTCATTCCCTACTTGGAGTGGACAGTCCATCGGTTTCCTGCTGAGAACCATGGCCTCAGATTTGGAGGTGCTGATCCTCATCCCAGCCGCTTCACACTCGGTTGCGAACCGATCCAGTGAGTGCTGCAGGTCGCAGACCGATGAAGCCATTAGAACCACATCATCTGCAAAAAGCAGTGGTGCAATCCTTAGTCCACCGAACTGCAGACCCCCCCCCCCACGACTACGCCTCGAAATCCTATCCATGTATATTACAAACAGGATCGGTGACAAAGCGCAGCCCTGGCGGAGGCCAACCCTCACCGGAAATGGGTCCGACTTACTGCCGAGGACCCGGACACAGCTCTCGCTTTGGGAGTACAGAGATTGGATGGCCCTGAGTAGAGACCCCCTCACCCCATACTCCTGCAGCACCTCCCACAGTAACTCCCTGGGAACTCGGTCATACGCCTTCTCCAAGTCTACAAAACACATGTAGACCGGATAAGCATACTCCCAGGCCCCCTCCAGGATCCTTGCGAGAGTAAAAAGCTGATCCGTCGTTCCACGACCAGGACGGAATCCGCATTGTTCCTCCTCAATCTGAGGTTCGACAATCGGCCTGACCCTCCTTTCAAGTACCTTAGAGTAAACTTTCCCGGGGAGGCTGAGTAGTGTGATGCCTCTGTAATTGGCACACACCCTCTGATCCCCCTTTTTGAAAAGGGGAACCACCACCCCGGTCTGCCACTCCTTCGGTACTGTTTCCGACTTCCACGCAACATTGATGAGACGTGTCAACCATGACAGTCCCTCAACACCCAGAGCCTTCAGCATTTCTGGGCGGATCTCATCCACCCCCGGGGCTTTGCCACTGTGGAGTCGTTTGACGACCTCAGTGACCTCCCCCCGGGAGATTGGTGTTGATCCCCCGTCATACTCCAGCTCTGCCTCTAACATAGAGGGCGGAGTTGTCGGGTTCAGGAGTTCCTCAAAGTGTTCCTTCCAACGCCCTAACACTCCATCAGTTGAGGTCAACAACGTCCCATCCTTACTGTACACAGCTTGGATGGTTCCCTGCTTCCCCCTCCTGAGGTGTCGGACAGTTTTCCAGAACAACTTTGGTGCCGCCCGAAAGTCCTTTTCCATGGCTTCTCCGAACTTCTCCCACACCCGCTGCTTTGCCTCGGCCACGGCTGAGGCTGCTGCCCTTCGGGCCCGTCGGTACCTTGCAACTGCCTCGGGAGTCCCCCGGGATAACAAATCCCTGAAGGCCTCCTTCTTCAGTCGGACGGCTTCCCTGACCACCGGTGTCCACCAGGAGGTTCGAGGGTTACCGCCCCTTGAGGCACCTAAGACCTTGAGACCACAGCTCCCCGCCGCGGCTTCGGCAATAGAGGCTTTGAACACCGCCCACTCTGGTTCAATGTCCCCAACCTCCACAGGAATGCCGAAAAGCTCCGCCGGAGGTGTGCGTTGAAGGCCTCCTGAACTTGGGCCTCCTCCAGACGTTCCCAGTTCACCCGAACTACACGTTTGGGCTTACCAGGTCTGTCCAGAGGCTTCCCCCGCCACTCGACCCAACTCACCACCAGATGGTGATCAGTTGACAACTCCGCCCCTCTCTTTACCCGAGTGTCCAAAACATACGGCCTCAGGTCCGATGATACGATAACGAAATCGATCATGGACCTTCTGCCTAGGGTGCTCTGGTACCACGTACACTTATGACATCCTTATGTTTGAACATGGTGTTTGTTATGGCCAATCCATGACTAGCACAGAAGTCCAGTAACAAACCACCACTCCGGTTCAGATCAGGGGGGCCGTTCCTCCCAATCACGCCCCTCCAAGTGTCTCCATCATTGCCCACATGTGCGTTGAAGTCTCCCAGCAAGATTAAAGAGTCCCCTTCAGGAGCCCCATACAGGACTCTTTCCAGGGTCTCCAAGAAGGCCGTATACTCTGAACTGCTGTTTGGTGCATAAGCACACACAACAGTCAGAGTTTTCCCCCCCATAACCCGCAGGCGTAGGGAGGCGACCCTCTCGTCCACTGGGGTAAACTCCAACAACGAAGCACCCAACCGGGGGCTTGTGAGTATCCCCACACCCGCCCGGCGCCTCACACCTTGAGCAACTCCGGAGAAGAATAGAGTCCAACCCCTATCCAGAAGTAAGGTTCCAGAGCCGACGCTGTGCGTAGAGGTGAGCCCAACCAGATCCAACTGGTAACGCTCCACCTCCCGCACAAGCTCCGGCTCCTTCCCCCCCAGAGAGGTGATTCCACGTCCCCAAAGCCAGCTTCTGTCGCCCGGGTCTGGTCCGTCGAGACCCTCTGCTTTCACTGCCACCCTTCTGGCAGTGCACCCGACCCCATCGCTGTTTCCGTAGGTGGTGGGCCCGCGGGACGGAGAAGCGGAGGTGTTGCCCATGTTGCCTTTTCGGGCTGTGCCCGGCCGGGCTCCATGGCAAGCCCGGCCACCAGACGCTCGCCGACGAGTCCTCCTCCTGGGCCTGGCTCCAGAAGGGGACCCCGGGCTTCCTCCGGGCCGGGTATCCTCACTTCTGTTCGTCTTTCATGAGGTCTTTGAACCAATCTTAGTCTGGCCCCTTGCCTGAGACCAATTTGCCATGGGAGACCCTACCAGGAACACAAGGTTCCAGACAACACAGCCCCCAGGTTCATCAGGGCACACAAACCTCTCCACCACGGTAAGGTGCTGGTTCTTCATTATATTATATTATATTCATTATATTATATTCATTATATTATATTCATTATATTATATTATATTCATTATATTATATTCATTATATTATATTATATTCATTATATCATATTCATTTATCATATTCATTATATTATATCATATTCATTATATTCATCATATTCATTATATTATATCATATTCATTATATTCATCATATTCATTATATTCATATTCTTATATCATATTCATTATATTATATTCATTATATATATTCATTATTTATATTCATTATATTATATTATATTATTTATTTATCATATTCATTATATCATATTCATTATTTATATTATAGTCATTATATTATATATATTCATTATATTATATTCATTATATCATATTCATTATATATATTATATTCATTATATTATATTCATTATATTATATTCATTATATCATATTCATTATATGATATTATATTCATTATATTATATTCATTATATTATATTATATTCATTATATTATATTCATTATATTATATCATATTCCTATATTATATTCATTATATTAATTCATTATATTATATTATATTCATTATATTATATTATATTCATTATATTATATTCATTATATTATATTCATTATATTATATTCATATATTATATTCATTATATTATATTATATTCATTATATCATATTCATTATATTATATCATATTCATTATATATTATATTCATTATATTATATTCATTATATTATATTATATTCATTATATTATATTCATTATATTATATCATATTCATTATATTATATTCATTATATTATATTCATTATATTATATTCATTATATTATATTCATTATATTATATTATATTCATTATATTATATTCATTATATTATATTATATTCATCCAATTATATTCATTATATTCATTATATTATATTATATATTATATTATATTCATTATATTATATTATATTCATTATATCATATTCATTATATTATATTCATTATATTATATCATATTCATTATATCATATTCATTATATTATATTATATTCATTATATTATATTCATTATATTATATTATATTCATTATATTATATTCATTATATTATATTATATTCATTATATTATATTCATTATATTATATTCATTATATCATATTCATTATATCATATTCATTATATTATATTATATTCATTATATTATATTCATTATATTATATTATATTAATTATATTATATTCATTATATTATATTCATTATATTATATTCATTATATTATATTATATTCATTATATTATATTCATTATATTATATTCATTATATCATATTCATTATATCATATTCATTATATTATATTATATTCATTATATTATATTCATTATATTATATTATATTCATTATATTATATTATATTCATTATATTATATCATATTCATTATATTATATTCATTATATTATATTTATATTCATTATATTATATTCATTATATTATATTCATTATATCATATTCATTATATTATATTATATTAAATTCATTATATTATATTCATTATATTATATTCATTATATCATATTCATTATATTATATTATATTCATTATATTATATTCATTATATTATATTCATTATATATATTCATTATATTATATTCATTATATTATATTATATTCATTATATTATATTATATTCATTATATTATATTCATTATATTATATTATATTCATTATATTATATTCATTATATTATATTATATTCATTATATTATATTCATTATATTATATTCTATATTATTTATATTCATTATATTATATTCATTATATTATATTATATTCATTATTCATATTCATTATATTATATTATATTCATTATATTATATTCATTATATTATATTCATTATATTATATTATATTCATTATATTATATTCATTATATTATATTCATTATATTATATTATATTCATTATATTATATTATATTCATTATATTATATTCATTATATTATATTCATTATATTATATTATATTCATTATATTATATTGCACTTCTCCACATCTTTATATATTAAAACAGGTTTTTGGCTCTTTCCTTTTTAATAGTTCATAAAGATCCCGTTAGCTGACGTTACGCTAACAGCTAACGACTCTCTTTGGGATCAAACTGCATTCATCATCATCATCATCATCATCATCATCATCATCATCATCATCAAACCTCACAGGTAAACACTGCTGACTCAGGTGTGTGACGGACAGGTGGTGCAGCAGAGGTCAGAGGTCACAGCAGGGTCGTCACCAAAAAATACATTTGAAAAGATTACAGTAGAAGTCATCGTGATTTATAATGTCCCCACAGCAGGAGCGCATGATGCTACTCAAAGTAGCCTCGCTCCATACTGAAGAGCAGGAGCGCATGATGCTACTCAATGTAGCCTCGCTCCATACTGAAGAGCAGGAGCGCATGATGCTACTCAATGTAGCCTCGCTCCATACTGAAGAGCAGGAGCGCATGATGCTACTCAATGTAGCCTCGCTCCATACTGAAGAGCAGGAGCGCATGATGCTACTCAAAGTAGCCTCGCTCCATACTGAAGAGCCGGAGCGCATGATGCTACTCAAAGTAGCCTCGCTCCATACTGAAGAGCAGGAGCGCATGATGCTACTCAATGTAGCCTCGCTTCATACTGAAGAGCAGGAGCGCATGATGCTACTCAATGTAGCCTCGCTCATACTGAAGAGCAGGAGCGCATGATGCTACTCAAAGTAGCCTCGCTCCATACTGAAGAGCCGGAGCGCATGATGCTACTCAAAGTAGCCTCGCTCCATACTGAAGAGCCGGAGCGCATGATGCTACTCAATAGCCTCGCTCCATACTGAAGAGCAGCGCATGATGCTACTCAATGTAGCCTCGCTCCATACTGAAGAGCAGGAGCGCATGATGCTACTCAAAGTAGCCTCGCTCCATACTGAAGAGCAGCGCATGATGCTACTCAAAGTAGCCTCGCTCCATACTGAAGAGCAGGAGCGCATGATGCTACTCAAAGTAGCCTCGCTCCATACTGAAGAGCAGGAGCGCATGATGCTACTCAATGTAGCCTCGCTTCATACTGAAGAGCAGGAGCGCATGATTCTACTCAATGTAGCCTCGCTCATACTGAAGAGCAGGAGCGCATGATTCTACTCAATGTAGCCTCGCTCCATACTGAAGAGCAGGAGCGCATGATGCTACTCAATGTAGCCTCGCTCCATACTGAAGAGCAGGAGCGCATGATGCTACTCAATGTAGCCTCGCTCCATACTGAAGAGCAGGAGCGCATGATGCTACTCAATGTAGCCTCGCTCCATACTGAAGAGCAGGAGCCATGATGCTACTCAATGTAGCCTCGCTCCATACTGAAGAGCAGGAGCGCATGATGCTACTCAATGTAGCCTCGCTTCATACTGAAGAGCAGGAGAGCATGATGCTACTCAATGTAGCCTCGCTCCATACTGAAGAGCAGGAGCGCATGATGCTACTCAAAGTAGCCTCGCTTCATACTGAAGAGCAGGAGCGCATGATGCTACTCAATGTAGCCTCGCTTCATACTGAAGAGCAGGAGCCCATGATGCTACTCAATGTAGCCTCGCTCCATACTGAAGAGCAGGAGCGCATGATGCTACTCAATGTAGCCTCGCTCCATACTGAAGAGCAGGAGCGCATGATGCTACTCAATGTAGCCTCGCTCCATACTGAAGAGCAGGAGCGCATGATGCTACTCAAAGTAGCCTCGCTCCATACTGAAGAGCAGGAGCGCATGATGCTACTCAATGTAGCCTCGCTCCATACTGAAGAGCAGGAGCGCATGATGCTACTCAATGTAGCCTCGCTTCATACTGAAGAGCAGGAGCGCATGATGCTACTCAATGTAGCCTCGCTCCATACTGAAGAGCAGGAGCGCATGATGCTACTCAATGTAGCCTCGCTCCATACTGAAGAGCAGGAGCGCATGATGCTACTCAATGTAGCCTCGCTCCAACGTTAGCAGCTAACGTCAGCTAGCTCTCCTGTAGTTCGTAGCGCAGGGCAAACGGCGGCCCGTAATTGAAGCTTGTAATTATGCCTTAAGCTTAGAAGCTGTATTTATCTTCTGAATTTGGAGAAACAAGTTTAATATTCTAAAAACCAAGACTTTGTTTATTTTAAATCAGATGAAAACGAACTGTCACGGACCCTGCCGTGTAATGTAGGATTACTATAGGCCTTCATTCATAATGTGAGCGGGAGGGAGGGGGGGCGGGGCGGGAGGGAGGGGGGGCGGGGCTGAGGAACAGCAGAGAGTTGACAGGTGTGGACACTCCCCTTATTGTGCGTCAGCAGAGACAGGCTACAGGTGTCTGTGTGGACACTCCCCTTATTGTGCGTCAGCAGAGACAGGCTACAGGTGCCTGTGTGGACACTCCCCTTATTGTGCGTCAGCAGAGACAGGCTACAGGTGTCTGTGTGGACACTCCCCTTATTGTGCGTCAGCAGAGACAGGCTACAGGTGCCTGTGTGGACACTCCCCTTATTGTGCGTCAGCAGAGACAGGCTACAGGTGCCTGTGTGGACACTCCCCTTATTGTGCGTCAGCAGAGACAGGCTACAGGTGTCTGTGTGGACACTCCCCTTATTGTGCGTCAGCAGAGACAGGCTACAGGTGTCTGTGTGGACACTCCCCTTATTGTGCGTCAGCAGAGACAGGCTACAGGTGTCTGTGTGGACATTCCCCTTATTGTGCGTCAGCAGAGACAGGCTACAGGTGTCTGTGTGGACACTCCCCTTATTGTGCGTCAGCAGAGACAGGCTACAGGTGTCTGTGTGGACACTCCCCTTATTGTGCGTCAGCAGAGACAGGCTACAGGTGTCTTAGGTTCAAGTTAGACGACTAATGTCTGGGTGAGTGTTCATGACTTCATGTTTAGGTCATCTTAATGGTTCATCTCAATGCACACACATTTTCCGTGCTTTCCAATAGTTTAAAAATAGTTTTATTCCTCTGTTCAATAACCTGTTCAACACAAACATGCCACTTGTAAAAATGAAATAACATTTCTGTGAACTGATATTAGTTTAGTGAGCTTATTAGAGGATGTTCCCTGAAAGATTGAAACATGTCAATGAAGATGTCACACTTAGTATATTTGTTAATAATTACATACAATACATGGAATTTGTATATATATATATATATATATATTGTGTGTGTGTGTGTGTGTGTGTGTGTGTGTGTGTGTGTGTGTGTGTGTGTGTGGTGTGTGTGTGTTCCAAGTGAATCTGCAGCCCCCTGGTGGCCAGTACATACATTATGTGGCCCCCACCACCATCCAAGTTGCCCATCCCTGGTCTAGCGTTATCAGTTTGAGCATCCACTTGGTACTGAAGAATCAGCTCTCCTGACCGCTCTCAGGTACGTCTCTCAGGTACGTCTCTCAGGTACGTCTGTCTCTCAGGTACGTCTCTCAGGTACGTCTCTCAGGTACGTCTCAGGTACGTCTGTCTCTCAGGTACGTCTCTCAGATACGTCTCTCAGGTACGTCTCAGGTACGTCTGTCTCTCAGGTACGTCTCTCAGGTACGTCTCTCAGGTACGTCTCTCAGGTACGTCTCTCAGGTACGTCTCAGGTACGTCTCTCAGGTACGTCTGTCTCTCAGGTACTTATCTCAGGTACGTCTCTCAGGTACGTCTGTCTCTCAGGTACGTCTCTCAGGTACGTCTGTCTCTCAGGTACGTCTCTCAGGTACGTCTGTCTCTCAGGTACGTCTCTCAGGTACGTCTGTCTCTCAGGTACGTCTCTCAGGTACGTCTCTCAGGTACGTCTCTCAGGTACGTCTGTCTCTCAGGTACGTCTCTCAGGTACGTCTCTCAGGTACGTCTGTCTCTCAGGTACGTCTCTCAGGTACGTCTCTCAGGTACGTCTCAGGTACGTCTGTCTCTCAGGTACGTCTCTCAGGTACGTCTCTCAGGTACGTCTCAGGTACGTCTGTCTCTCAGGTACGTCTCTCAGGTACGTCTCTCAGGTACGTCTCTCAGGTACGTCTCAGGTACGTCTCTCAGGTACGTCTCTCAGGTACGTCTCTCAGGTACGTCTCAGGTACGTCTCTCAGGTACGTCTGTCTCTCAGGTACTTATCTCAGGTACGTCTCTCAGGTACGTCTGTCTCTCAGGTACGTCTCTCAGGTACGTCTGTCTCTCAGGTACGTCTCTCAGGTACGTCTGTCTCTCAGGTACGTCTCTCAGGTACGTCTCTCAGGTACGTCTCTCAGGTACGTCTCTCAGGTACGTCTCTCAGGTACGTCTCTCAGGTACGTCTCTCAGGTACGTCTCAGGTACGTCTCTCAGGTACGTCTCTCAGGTACGTCTCAGGTACGTCTCTCAGGTACATCTCAGGTACGTCTCTCAGGTACGTCTCTCAGGTACGTCTCAGGTACGTCTCAGGTACGTCTCTCAGGTACGTCTCAGGTACGTCTCTCAGGTACGTCTCAGGTACGTCTCTCAGGTACGTCTCAGGTACGTCTCAGGTACGTCTTTCAGGTACGTCTCTCAGGTACGTCTCAGGTACGTCTCTCAGGTACGTCTCTCAGGTACGTCTCAGGTACGTCTCTCAGGTACGTCTCTCAGGTACGTCTCTCAGGTACGTCTCTCAGGTACGTCTCAGGTACGTCTCTCAGGTACGTCTCAGGTACGTCTCTCAGGTACGTCTCTCAGGTACGTCTCTCAGGTACGTCTCTCAGGTACGTCTCAGGTACGTCTCTCAGGTACGTCTCAGGTACGTCTCTCAGGTAAGGGTCAGTCAGAGCAACTCAAATAAATACAGAACAAAAACCCAACATGGGGGGGGCGACCCCAACGCAGTCTGTGTCCACCTGCCGAGGAGAAGATCTCTGGCTGATCGTCTCTCAGGTGTGTCTCTCAGGTGTGTCTCTCAGGTTTCAGATCCTGATATATATAAATATTAAAACTAAGGTGAGTTGAGGTCGTTAAGGCAGAGAGGCGTTCAGGGTCCTCCAACATCAAGAGGTTCAGAACTTCAGTCCAGGTGGACCAGCAGAGACACCTGTTCATACAGTCTGTCCTCTACTGCCCAGGTGAGGCACTGCAGGTACAGGTGAGTCACTGCAGGTCCAGGGAGGCACTGCAGGTACAGGTGAGTCACTGCAGGTACAGGTGAGTCACTGCAGGTGCAGGTGAGTCACTGCAGGTACAGGTGAGTCACTGCAGGTGCAGGTGAGTCACTGCAGGTACAGGTGAGGCACTGCAGGTCCAGGTGAGTCACTGCAGGTCCAGGTGAGGCACTGCAGGTCCAGGTGAGGCACTGCAGGTCCAGGTGAGGCACTGCAGGTACAGGTGAGTCCAGGTGAGTCACTGCAGGTCCAGGTGAGTCACTGCAGGTTCCAAGTGAGTCCCCAGGTGAGTCTCTGCTCTCCAGAGACAGTTTGACGAAGGCGATGGCAGCGAGCTCCTTACAGAACTCCTCGAGGACGATGATTCCTTTCAGCAGCGTCAGGTGCTCCAGTCTGAGGACACATACAGGTACACTCAGGTTAACTCGGGTACACTCAGGTTAACTCAGGTACACTCAGGTACACTCAGGTTAACTCGGGTAAACTCAGGTACACTCAGGTTAACTCAGGTTAACTCAGGTACACTCAGGTTAACTCAGGTACACTCAGGTACACTCAGGTACACTCAGGTTAACTCAGCTACACTCAGGTTAACTCAGGTACACTCAGGTACACTCAGGTACACTCAGGTACACTCAGGTACACTCAGGTTAACTCAGGTTAACTCAGGTACACTCAGGTACACTCAGGTTAACTCAGCTACACTCAGGTTAACTCAGGTACACTCAGGTTAACTCAGGTTAACTCAGCTACACTCAGGTTAACTCAGGTACACTCAGGTACACTCAGGTACACTCAGGTACACTCAGGTTAACTCAGGTACACTCAGCTACACTCAGGTTAACTCAGGTACACTCAGGTACACTCAGGTACACTCAGGTACA
Source organism: Dissostichus mawsoni (assembly GCA_011823955.1). Lineage (NCBI taxonomy): Eukaryota > Metazoa > Chordata > Actinopteri > Perciformes > Nototheniidae > Dissostichus > Dissostichus mawsoni. The sequence continues at coordinate 2,539,855 of JAAKFY010000004.1, read as the reverse complement.
CTCAGGTACACTCAGGTTAACTCAGGTACACTCAGGTTAACTCAGGTACACTCAGGTTAACTCGGGTAAACTCAGCTACACTCAGGTTAACTCAGGTACACTCAGGTTAACTCAGGTACACTCAGGTACACTCAGGTTAACTCAGGTACACTCAGGTTAACTCAGGTACACTCAGGTTAACTCGGGTAAACTCAGCTACACTCAGGTTAACTCAGGTACACTCAGGTTAACTCAGGTACACTCAGGTTAACTCAGGTACACTCAGGTTAACTCAGGTTAACTCAGCTACACTCAGGTTAACTCAGGTACACTCAGGTACAGTCAGGTACACTCAGGTACACTCAGGTACACTCAGGTTAACTCAGGTACACTCAGCTACACTCAGGTTAACTCAGGTACTCTCAGGTACTCTCAGGTTAACTCAGGTACACTCAGCTACACTCAGGTTAACTCAGGTACTCTCAGGTACTCTCAGGTTAACTCAGGTACACTCAGGTACTCTCAGGTTAACTCAGGTACACTCAGGTTAATTCAGGTTAACTCAGGTACACTCAGGTTAATTCAGGTTAACTCAGGTTAATTCAGGTAAACTCAGGTACACTCAGGTTAACTCAGGTAAACTCAGGTTAACCCAGGTAAAGGTAGTTACCCTGTGTTGGGGGTCAGTCCCAGCAGGTGTCTCCTGGTGTCCAACAGTCTGTCTGTCAGGTTAGAGACCGGCTGGATCCTCTGCATCAACTCCCCCATCAACTAAGACAGGCAGACAGACAGACAGACAGACAGACAGACAGACAGACAGACAGGCAGACAGGCAGACAGGCAGACAGGCAGACAGGCAGACAGGCAGACAGGCAGACAGGCAGACAGGCAGACAAGCAGACAGGCAGACAGGCAGACAGACAGACAGACAGACAGACAGACAGACAGACAGACAGACAGACAGACAGACAGGCAGGCAGACAGACAGACAGGCAGGCAGACAGGCAGACAGACAGACAGACAGACAGAC